>JAODAL010056645.1:0-23167 GCA_025379985.1 Phyllomedusa bahiana | reverse complement strand
TGTTCAATATTTGTTATGTATGTAATTCCCCTTAAATGTACAGGCCCTGGAATTATTGGCGCTCTAAAATAAATAATAATAATAATAATAATAATAATTGGTGTTGGCCTTGTAGTTTACATTATCAAGCTTAGAGAGCAGATGGGGGTTAAGATGACCAGGTATATTATTTAGTAATGTGTGTCCATATGTAGCGCATTGTATGTGTTGGAAGTACATATGCACTTTCTCTTGCTTGTCTATCAGGGAATACTCTTATCATGTGGACCTACTGGTGCATGTACTGCAAATACCTCCTACCTATTATGTCACTCACTCTTTAGACTGACATTTGTAAGACCCATTATGTGAGGCTATTGGCTCCAGATTGCAAGCCATTAGTGTAATGTATGGCTATTATCACATGTATTATTTGCACTAAACACCACAAAACCATAGTGTTTTGTAACATTTATTCACATTTACACTTGCATCAAGAACTCTCCACAAACATTTGCCATTTACTTGACATTTTTTGGGTTTGCAACTTGAATTTTGGCTTTATATGAAACTAAATCACTCTGGTATAGAGATCCAATTAAAGTATTGCTAGACTTGACCCTCTCGCACACAGAGGATTTATTCTTTGCCTTTTTACTGATCTGTCAATAGACATCAGGTGTTATCTAAAGCCACCATTATCACGCTCATCATTGTTGATCAATAACTAGACTTGAGGTTTACCCATACGCTTCACATTTGTAACAAAAGCTGAAGACATTTTACAGGCAAATATGAAAGCCAATTAGCGTCACACAGATGTGAAGGAATGGTGTCGGAAAAAATGAAAGACTGAACGGCAGTAATGCAGTTGCCTGATAAAGGAACCCTAGTGTTCACCAGGATCAACTTGATGGGTGACGCTTTGACCTAGCATCTGATCTCTGAATAGAAAATACAGCTCTCTTGTGAAGATAATGAAGAAGCAAAATGAAACACAAGTATTAATTACTGTCTGTGTGCGGCATTGTACCAAATCCAGTCATACAGAGGCCACCAAAACAATGCAGTGCCGGCTCGGAAGAAAAGGAAGGCACGGAAAAAAAGAAGTTATTAGCCGACTAATGTACTCCCATTATCTATAGAACGATAGTGACGGAACTGGCAGAAAAGCCTTAAATACAGCATGCTACAATGAGATTACCCGGGGTAGAGCAGGACACTAAAAGCACAAATATGGGAAAAGAAAAAACAATGTAATGGCTTAAAGTATATTCTAGTGGAAAATGTAGGGACAGCAGCCATTTGTTTAATTCCTTGTAATCAGGGCTGCATTAAAATATCTTTATGGCTTATAATTAATCACCTATCTTACTTTGCCCGATCTTGACATCTGTGCATTCATTTTATCCTGAAGACATTTGTGTGCTGTCTGCAGGGTGGATCATAAGCGTAATTAGAAATCGTCTTGTTTTTCTTGTTAAGTGGGTTTAAATGTTTTATTCGGAGTTGCAGGCTAAATGCCGCAGCGTTATGTCATGTTGCAGAAAACCCTGACTAACTTCAAGTTAACAAGTTTTTTGCTGAAAAGATCAAAAGTACATGGAGACAATTTTTTGTGGTCGGGGGGGGACAGTTTCGTCATTTTTTTATAAAAGTTTGGGGTCAATGAAATAATAATGACATTTGTAGTGGTACATTTTATGTTACCAAGAAAACGCAATATAAAGCTACACCTCAGTTTAGTGTGGCTCTTATGGTTCTTGGTAATGAACTGTGATATTACAAATATTCAGTTTTTTCCAAAATCAAAATGCGTCCTGAAAAGAGATGAAAATGTAAAGAGGCATTCTGACCACAGCCATTGGTGGTACAATGTGTGTAATGGGGGGTGAACCCCCATTGTAAAGAAATGAGTTATACCCCTATTCAGAACCCTATGATCCATGACCTGCTAAGAACTAAAGGTGGAGGTGACAGCATGTTGAGCTTACTCGTTGCTGCCTTTGTTTTAATCTATGGAAGTGGAAGAAAAATGCCTGTTAGTGCACTTGGCTATTTCTGTAGCTGGCATAAATTTTGATAGTCTAACTAGTGTTGAGCGATTATTATCGACAAAGTTGAAATGGGGAAAAGGTTTTTTATGGTGATCAAATTTTTTTAGATTGCGATAATTAAGGTAAAATTTGATCATCTATTAAGTGTCCCTTTTTGGCGTTCCGTAATTTGGCGGCCAAAAAATCAGTTTGAATAGAGCAGGGGTGGATGTGTGGCGACTCATGACTGGGGGGTTTTTAGGTTGCGATTGGGCGGGAAAAATCACATGCCCCTCGTTTTCATAGAAAGCTTTTCCGTTACCTCAGTGTCTCTAGTCTCATAGGGTGGCGTGCGTTCCCTTGGGGCCCAAAGTTAGCAAATTATTTATTTTGCACAGAAAAACCTTCTATTGCTTGACCCTTACAATTTTGTTAATTTGGATTGGAAGATTTTATGTAGTTAGGTAGAAAATTTTTTAAAGGGCTTTTCCGCTGTAAAGTCACGAGGGGAGGGGGGGGGGGGCCCCCCGGGGGCCCCAAGACAAGCTCTATAAAGAAAAATGGATAAAGTTCACCAGATTAGTGAGCCCCCCCCAAATCTTTTTTATTAACAGTTTGCTATTGAAATATTTCCTGGATATTGGGCAGCCTGAATTTTTTGGATAAACTCATTTTAGTAACGCAGGGATTGGTTTGGGGCCAAAAAATTTTTATTATCGAACATTTTGATAGGTGTTTTTTAATTTTCCCCTTCCCTTTGTTCTTTCCCCCCTTGCACTTTAACCTTAAAACGCAATTTTATAGTCACCCCAGGGATTGAAAAGGGGCAAAAAATACCGTTATTTAGAAAACATAAAGATAGTGTTTTTTTGATTTGGCGCCTCAGCTTTGTTCATTGACGCGCTTGCACGAAATCTGAAAAAAACGCAATTTTTTGTCCCCCAAAGGGGAATTGAAAGGGCAAAAAAATACCCTTTTATTTAAAAATAACAGATAGTGTTTTTTACTTGGGCACTCGCTTTGTTCTTGCGGTTGCCGTAATCTGAAAACAGCAATTTTTTAGTACCACAGGTGAAATTAAAAAGGTGCAAAAAAAACATTTTTTTATCCGAATACATTTAGATACGTGTTTTTTCTTTGGCGCACTACGCTTTGTTCATTGACGCGTTGACGTAAATTTTTAAAAAACAGCTTTTTTTGTCACCAAGGGGGAATTTGAAAGGTGCAAAAAATACCGTGTATTATACAAAAACATAACGATACGTGTTTTTTACTTTGGCGCCTACAGCTTTGTTCATTGACGCAGCTTGCAGAAATTGAAACGCAATTTTATAGTCCCCACGGTGAATTAAAAGGTGCAAAAAATACATTTTATTACCGAATTCTTTTTCGTCGTGTTTTTTGACTTTGGCGCACTACGCTTTGTTCTTTGAGCAGCTTGCACGAAAATCTAAAAAACAGCAATTTTATAGTCCCCAAGGTAAATTGAAAGGTCCCAAAAAATACGTGTATTTGAAAAACATACAGATGTGTTTTTTGCCTTTTGCCCGTCGTTTTGTTGATGGACACTTGCTTTTTAAATTTGAATCCAGCAATTTTGTTTTGATTAGGGGATTTGAAAAAGCTGTGATTGCCGTTTTTTTTAAAGAGATTTCCCCAAAAATATTCCATACCTTCTCAATTTTTTTATTTTAAAATGGAGCAAATGCGGGTGGGAGCGAGAAAAAGGGGGGGGTGGACAGGAGGTAGGGGTCGAGAGAGGTGCTCCTTCGTGTGGTGACAACGCTGCAGGGATGTCATTTTGCAGGCGTCAGGCCTGTCTGTGGGTCAGGGCCCTTTTAATCCAGTAACGAACACGTCGCCATTGCTTCAGTGGTTAATGCAACCCCTTTCCCCAGTCTTACCCCCCTTTTCCAGCACGGCCACAAAAATCGTCTCAGCTCCAGCATCGTCAAATGAAGCAGCCCAAATGTAAATCGTTTTCCTACCCTTTTGGGTAATCCATTGTTGAAGACCTCTTGTGAAAAAAAGCGGTTGGGGTCAGGCATTTAAAGTCAAGAGGATGATTTTGTCTGCTCTGACGCCCGTTATGAGCCTCAGGGAGGAGAAGGGAAGGGGTAAAAAGGCAAATCCCCGGGGGTCGGCAAAAGCCTTAGGCCCCCCTTTTCTTGTAGCCCCCGCTTTGGTGCAGAAAGTCAGGGGACCAAGTCACCTGTGTTGATGTGATGATATGACCATTGCGGATCCATGTGGTCTTTTCCGCAGAATTTGCTTGTATGGGTATGGACAGGACAGAGACAAAATCAGAGGGCCATTTTCCCCCCATTTCTCCCGCACTTTGGTAAAATGAGAAAAAGAATGCCCAAGAAAAGGGCACCTGGGGTTTTAATAGGAGCGTTAACCACCCGTATTTCCAAATGAAGCTCAATTGGTCCGCTCATAGGAGGGGCAAATTCCGGGTTTGTGTGTATGAGGAAAGGTGGATTTTCCCCCACTTCGCTTCCGCCTTGCTTCAGCAAAGGGGAAATTTTCGTTTTCTGCATCATCAAAGGATTTTTTAAATGCGTGTTAAAAGATGAGGGGCCCGCCCGGGGGTCTCCCCACCCACTGTAACTCGGCCCTGGTCATGCTTGGCACAGGAAGGTTAGTCAAGTAGTTAAAATAAAATGGTGGTTGAAAGACTCCTTTTTCCGGCATTTTTAAACTGGGGTCCAAAAAGGGTTTAAAGGGCATACTTTGGGCCGGGAAGGTTAGCAATGGGCCGTTCAACTAAAATGGTGGTTGAAGATCCTTTTTCGGCCTTTTTTAAAGGGGGGGAGAAGGTTTTTAAAGGGGCATGCTGCGGTCCGGACAGGGTTTTTCAATGTCCGTTAACTAAATGGGGGTGAAAGACTCCTTTTTTGGGGACTTTTTAACTGGGGGTCAGACGGTTAATGGTCATCTTGGGGGCCCGGACAGTTTAGTCAATGTCCCCTTCAACTAAAAATGGTGGTTGAAAGATCCTTTTTCCGGCCTTTTTAATTTTGGGGCAGACAGGTTTAAAGGGTCATGCTGCGTTCCAGGACAGGGGAATTCAATGTCCAGTTCAAGTAAATTGATGGTTCAAATAATACTGCCTTCTGGCACTTTTTTAATTTGTGGGTGATGCAGGTTTAAGGGTCATGCTGTGGTACAAGACAGGGATAGTGAATGGTGTGTGACTCTTTTTCTGTGGCTTTTATAGCCTAAGTGTTGTGCCTAAGATGTAGCAGGTATCCATTTGACTGTTGTGGCTGTTAATTCCGCTTCTCCAGCCCTGTTTGGGTGTAAGAATGAAGGTGTTGTTGCTCTCCCATAGACTTTAATGGTCATCGGAGATGATCGACTATCGAAAAACCTTATCGATGGTGGCCGACTATCGACTATCGCCCGATGTCGATAGCCAACGTAATCGCTCAACACTAAGTCTAACCCCAGTCTCATCAGCCTTTCATAGTTTAACTAACTACAAGGGAGACAGATTAATAAATAACTACTGGTACAGAAGGAGAGAGGTCCCTGCCCGTGAGGACTTGCAGTCTACAAGGAAGGTGGGAAGAGACAGAAGGTGAGAGGCAGACGTGTTTCTGGGGTGGCTTAGCAGCAATGGGGTTAATGTTGGTTATAGGCAATTCTGAAGAGATGGGTTTTCAGGTTGCTTTTGAGGCTGGTGAGAGAGGGGGAGAGTCTGATATGTTGGGGCAGTGCATTCCAGAGTGTGGGGGAAGCACGGGAGAAGTCTTGGAGACGGTTGTGTGAGGAGCTGATAAGGGGAGAGCAGAGAAGGAGGTCCTGTGAGGAGCAGAGATTGTGTGAGGGGAGATATCTGGAGATTATGGCAGAGATGTATGGAGGGGAGAGGTTATGGAGAGCTTTGTAGGTCAAGGTTGCTAAATTGAACTGGATTCGCTGGGCAATGGGCAGCCAGTGCAGGGATTGGCAGAGAGGAGAGGCAGAGGAGTATCGAGGAGAGAGGTGACTAAGACGGACATCAGAGTTAAGGATGGATTGGAGGGAAGCGAGGGTGCTAGATGGGAGGCCACAGAGAAGGATGTTGCAGTAGCCCATGCGGGAGATGATGAGGGCTTGCACAAGCATTTTTGTGCTTTCAAAGTTAAGGATTTAGTGGATACAGGAGATATTTTTCTGGTGGAGGCGGCAGGCAGAGTTAAGGGCTTGGATGTCCGGTTTGAAGGACAGATTGGAGTCAAAGGTTATCCCAAGGCAGTGGACTTGCGGGACCGGTGAGAGTGTAGCCATTCACTCTGATAGAGAGATCAGGTGGAGTGATAGAGTAGGATGGTGGGAAGATGATGAACATCCTGTCATATAGAGAAGTATAGATTACTGCATTGAATGCATTGACTGTATGTTCTGTTATTTATTTGCTTGGCTTTTTAGTTTCTCTATAAAACTTCTGGCCACTGTCTAGGAAAAGAGATACAAATTAAGATCTGTGTATAAGTATTATGCATTGTGCTGGACGGATCTACATTTTTCTCAGCAAGCTGATTTCCACCTGTGGCCGGGTGGTTCGTTCCGTGCATCGGGGATCTGAAAACACAAAGTCTCTTGTGGACTATACGGTGAGCTTTTGTTTATTTTATAAGTACTATGTATGCCAATGTTGTCAGAGTAAAGCAACCAGTAAATCAGATGAGCACGATGGTATCTTTAGCCTGTGTAACAGCCTGTACTATTGAAGCACCCCCATTTTTCTGTCTGTCTTATTCTGTTAGTGAACTGCCGAGAAAATCCACAAGAGAGTCCCTTAATTAACGGGGGCGACAGCATTGCCCATGATGGATCACCTTAGTACCAGAGCTTGACATTTACTCTTGCAAAAAAGTGTTTTTCTAATGATTTATTTGCATGGGCCCTGATCAACTCTGTTTTAGAGAGTTTTTATTCTTTGTACTATTTATTTACTAGCATATCAAGATTTACCTTTGTTGTTGAAAGGAAATGTTATTGCCCCAGATAGGTTATTTCCACATACGGTTAAAATCATTAGCTAATGGACACCTAAACGTATTAAAAGAAAAGTGCACTTTATAATATGAAAATGCCCTAGACGTCTGCTGAAGCCCCTCACTAAGGGGCCTGTGCTACGTGGCACATTTGCTCACTATGTGGAACGAATGACAAGCAGAGACCCACATTTTTTCATGACTTTAAGGTACTTGTACTAATACCCATGTGATAAAAATAGAAAGTAATTCCATTTCCCTTCACCTCTTCACTGCCACAGGGGCCTAATACATTAATGGATTCAACTAAGTGTAAGAGTGGTATATTTTCTAAAGAGTGGGGGGAAGCAGAGAGGAATATGTCATGCTGTTCAGTCAGATAGTAATTGAAATAATGAACTCGAGTGCATATCTGAGAATACCCAATGTTAAAGAAAATGGTTCTGTATGGGTGAAATGTTTGCTCCATTAAGTTACCTGTGCTCCTATATGTCAAATCCACAGCACTGGTATAGAAAGATGTAGAACTTAAGTTAAAATTACTGGATTCAACCTAATGTGAAGAAGGAAGATGTCTTCATCTTCGGCAATGCTACCAGTGGTGTGATCTAGTCTTATACTGTAAAAATGTATATTTCCACTCTGGAATCAGATGCTGGAAATCATCGCGTGATTTTGTGGAATAGCCGCAGGAGCTGGTCACAACAAGAACATTTGAGGACTTCAAGTTGGGGTTAGATAACTAGTTAGAACAAAATAATATTAATACTTAAGTAGACATAAAAAAATTGTATTAGAATGTAGATCTGGTGTGATTGCAATTTGGAATAAAGAGTGAAATATTTATTTTAGCACATTGGCTTATGCCTTATGGGTTCTATTTTCTGGATCAATAAGGAAAACCAAGTTTTAAACTAACCTACACCTGTCCTTCCATCCACATCATCTCCCCACCCTTGGTTAAACTTGATAGACATAGTTTAGCAGATTTATCAATAGTGTCTAACTCTTAGACGGTGTAAAGTTAGACTAGACAGTCTTACAATGCGCCACATGTATCATAGTGTTAATAAATTTGGAGCAGGTTAAAACTGTATAATCTAATCTGAGACCTTTTTTAGGTTGTCTTTCTTTATGCCACTTACTGCACCAAAATTTTGGTTCATGGTGACGCATGCCAAGCAACCCCCCTTTTCACAAAACGACGCCCTCTTGCACCAGGACCCGGTCTTTTGTCAGGCAAGTCTCAGAAGTGTCTAGAAACTGTCTAAAACACATAATAAATGTAGTCTAAAGCATGTCTGACATGAGTTCTGGTGCACCTGCCTTGACAAATGTGCCAAAATGTCTTTGTTACTAAAAATGTAATACGGGGTCTACCCTTTATTAATGTGCTGAACTCCATAAGAGTTCATGTATCAAAACACATGGCATGCCAGCACACATCTTAGGCTTCTTGAATGAAATAGTCTATGGCAGGAACTATAGTAAGACAGCCATATTCTGCTCCAAACTCCTATTGTTATGTAACTAACTGAACTTCAGAAAAGGTGTGAGCACCAAAATACTTCATTCCAGTGCAAAATTATGTAAGTTAAGGGTCAGGAATCTCTGTTGTGTCAATGTTCTACTACAGAAACTTTTAGAGTGCACTCATGTATTATGTTGGGTTGAAATGGTTCCATGATTTTGAATTTACTTTGCCCATATTTTGCATTGTTTCATTGTAAAAGGGGCTGTCTCACTACAAGGATTGCTTTTAATGTTAAAGATCTTGCAAAAGAAAGTCACTTTACAGTATGTGTCTATTAAGAGTGTCCTATCTATTCTGAGATATCCCCTCTTGTATGTGCTGCATCAGCTCCGCAGGTCGCTATAGCTACAGACTTGTTTGATCTCTCCTGATAGGCTGCCAGCACTGGTTGCTATAGCTACAGACCTTTTCCATTTCTCCTGATTGGCTGCCAGCACTGGTTGCTGTAGCTACAAACCTGGTGTCCTCAGCAGCTCATCACAGCAGGCCAGTAGACACTAAATTCAAAAATGAAACCAAGAAAACAGAACTGAGGTAAGATGAAATATTGTAGTGAGACAACCCCTTTAAGTCAATTGGAAATAACCTCTAGTGTTGCTGGCATTCTCATCTCATTCCAAAAGCTTAAATCTGCCTGCAGGAGACAGATCGGGCAGTTTAGATAGCACCGTTGTTGTGGAATTTTACTGTTACCCAAAGTCTCTCAAAGGTAGAAGTCTTGCAGGCTTTATTCAACATAAGGTAGGCTCACCATAATACCACCCAAACTGCTGGCTGTGTCTCTATCAGATTTAAACTTCTCATGGAACAGAAGAAGATTGGCAACATCAGAAGTACCCTTTTTAAAATTATAGACAGGGGTGAAAATAATCCTGTGAATTATGGCTGTAATTTTTGAGTATTTTTAGTTGTGCGAGATATCATCAGTTGTTCCAAGGGCCAGATTTTTTAAAACTGTCTTAAACTAGACAGTGATATGTCTCGTTAGGTTAGTGTAGTATTCATCAGTATGTATGAAAGTGTCTCCATTGTGTGACACATTTATGTGCACCAATAAAGTGTACTGAGACAAATTTGGTCACCGTCTAGCATCGGTTAGTATACATCTTGTTGAGCAACATTCATTAATGTGTGTAATCTTATGAATACACCCGTAAAATAATTGGTACAGTCAAGTGTCTACAATGTTGGACGGTTCGCCCGTTTTTGGTGCAAATCTTTTACACTTAGGTCGGACATGGCCAACGACATTGTTATTGGACAGCGTGCCAGAAAACTGGTGCAGTCCATTTCATACATCTGGACCATTGTTTTCAGATGGCCAATTATACACAATTTCATGCAATAAGGAATAAGGTTCACAACATGATGTTCTTCCGACAGGAAGAAGTGTAGTATAGAGGATTCTTTTAATTCCTGCAATTTGTTGTGTGGACATGTCTGTTGTATGATGGCTAGTTTTTTGTGGAATAAGTTGTATTTTTAAACTTCATCCTTTGATGTACCCTATAATGTATTGGGAAACCCAAAAAATAGTTTGTGGGGTGAAACAGGAAAAACATGCAATTGCACTTTGTTTTATGGAATTCACTATTGAGTAGAACGGTCATGTTTGCTGTATTCTGCTGGTCAGTATGATTCCAGTGATATTACATTTACATAGTTTTTGTTATGTTTTACTACTTGAAAAACCATAAAACTTTTTTTTACAAATTTACATTGCTATCTTTTTTTTTTTTTTTAAACCAATAACATTTTTTTATTCTTCCTTCTAAGGACATGCGTGGGGTGCGTTTTATTGGTAGCTGAAATTTATACTTCCATTTAAGACCTCATTCTTCTGGCACGTAACAGTAACAGATGGGCTTAACAATTTCTCTGCTACAAGGGGTCCCCGAGCTTGGTCCTTATCCCTGAAACTTGATACTACTTAACTCCTTTGAGTAGAACCATTTTTGAGGCACTGGATCTCCTGTACAATGAACTACAAATGAGAACTATGGTAGAGACCAACTTTCTCTCCACCAAGGACTTGGACCTGTCAGAGATTAATGTTCTGAATTTCAACTTTGGTCATTGCATTTTCTATGGAATGATCCTGCATTGTCAGCTTTGTTAAGGCCTTTGTGGAACTCTCAAGGATTTGCTGTTTGACTACCCTCAGCCTCCACTATTTGGCTTGAACAACATTTATGGGAATTAAAAGTAGAGCATCAGTTTCTCCTTTCTTCCACGCCAAGGGAAGTCTCATTATTTGACAACAGACCCATGCGGCTGATACCTACTATGTTCCCTCAAGATCAGAAGTACATCTAACGACAAAAACAATTGTGCTTCTATTGCGGAGAGCTGCAGGTAACCTGATCAAGAGCTGTCCTAAACTTCAGCGCTCAGGTGACTTTAGGGAAGGTCAGCTGGGCGATCAGGTATTTCCTACTATTTCTAAGGAAGTTATCTTGCCTGTTAAAATATTTTTTCACATGAACATGATTTCTGGTAACACTGTTGTTGATTCTCGCTCTCCAGCTAGTTAGGGCTCATTCATTGTTCACAAACTGGGTATCCCATTATTGCAACTTGTGATTCCAGTTAATGTATCTGATGTGGATAACACCTTCTGTCTCAGGGGGCAGTTAGATTCCAAACTCCATCTGTTACATCAGTGGTTGCATCTATGCACTCTGAACATATTTCTTTTTTTTGTGCTAGATCATTTGCCTGCAAACTTGATTCTGGTCTTACCATGGGTACAGTTACACAGACCCGTTATCGATTGTGAGAAAGTGGATTTGTGTTAGCTAAAGTTCTCGATGTCTAGGAGATTGTTTGAGTTTATTGGTTTCCACTATTGTCTCTGATTTACTTTTCCCTGAGTATGTCCAAGATTGTGTTGATGTTTTTTCTGAAACTGGTTGTAATTCATTCTCACCACATATATCATATGATTTGTCATTAAGTCACTTCCTGATGCTAATTTTCCAAAGGAGAAAGTATATTATCTGTCTGTGCCAGAGGCTGACTTACTATCAGAACACATTTTGTCCAAGGGTTTCGTAGTATCCGCTACTACTTCTGATCTTGCCTCTGTCATAAAAGCACATCGGCACTTAACCCCACCCACCAGCCCGCTGGGAAGTTATTTGTACCTCAACAGTTTAGACTTGGGTTATTTAACGAAGTAAATATTTCTGCTTTGTGTGGTCACCCAAGAATCTTGGGAATGTAAGCCTATTTCACATTTTTTGGTGGCCATCTCTTGCTCATAATGGTAATGCTTGTATTTCTGCCTTTAATTTTGTGCTCATGTCAAGACTCCTTGGAAGCAACATCATGTTTCCACTGATACTTTGACGTTCTTTTGTGATATTGACTTTCTTTTCTCAGTTATTCCTCTGTAACTCGATTTGGTACCATGTACTTTCCCAACTTTTGACTCTGGCTCATTTAACTAAGCTAGTTTTTCTGTTTTGTCCTGTTTCCCCTGTCTCCCCTTGTTTCTCCTGTCAGCCTTCCCATTCATGCTTGCTTTCCTACATCTCTCGGGTGAAGCAGCGTAGGTCCCTTGCAGCCAAGTCCATCCTATTTTGTGGCAGGCTTTGGTAAACACCAGGAGGTAACCTTAGACTCCACCTCCCAGAGGGTGTCCGATTGCAGACAACAGTTTTAAGTGGTCTCTGTTTTGCCTATTATATGGGTGTTTGGGAAATTGCTTGTCTGTAAATTCCACTCTGGAGAACTGCTTAAGTTGTAATCCTCTTACCTGAACATATCCATTGAAGACAAGTAACATCTGTAACTAACAGCCAGCATCCATCATGTATGGAATGGGCTCAGCCCACAATGCCCTTAAAGTATAGATGCACTTCTTGCGCAAAATTAGAAACCTTGTTTTGCACTACATACACTGCTCAAAAAAAATAAAAATAAAGGGAACACAATACAATATAATTCCAAGTCTGTCACACTTCTGTGAAATCAACCTGTGCAGTTATGAATCAATACCAATTGTGAATCCTTTCTCCTGCTGTTGTGCAAATGGGACATACAACAGGTACAAATGATAGGCAATTAGTAAGTTAACCCCTATAAAGGAGTAGTTGTGCAAGTGGTTACCACAGACCATTTCTCTGTTCTCCTCCTGTTAGACTGACTGTTTTGGTCACTTTTGCATTTTTCGTTATTGTTCTAACCCCTGGAGGTAGCATGAAGCAGTGTCTACAACCCACAGAAGTTGTTCAGGCAGTGCAACTCATCCAGGATGGCACATCAATTTGAGCTGTGGCAAGAAGTTTAGCTGTGTCTGTCAGCACAGTGTTCAGAGCATGCAGCAGATACCAGGAGTTGTGGAGGGGGCCGTCGGAGGGCAACAACCCAACAGCAGAACCGTTACCTCCTCCATTGTATAATGGGGTTTTTTGCCTTCCTCTGGATCAAAACTTTAGCACAATAGACTGAACTGGATAGACGTCTGTCTTTTTTTCGGCTTTACAAACTATGGGCAACATGTCCCAATACACATGCGGCATTTTTTGTGGTCTGTTTTGCACCAAAAACACTTTTGACACCATATTCTCGATGTAAATGAGTATTGTACACCAAAACTAGGTGCATTATACGCCCTATGTAACTATATGTAATAGCAGTTGTACCAAGGCTCGGCTTTCTCAGGGGGCCAAAAATCACAAAAGACAAAACCATTATCATTCATGACAAATAGTTGATGATGATAAACGTTGGGGCCCAAGAGCTCTGAGCTACAACTCGGGTCTTTCCTGTTTCTAGTATGGAGAGACCCTCACCCTACCCATTATTTGTCTGCAGTGGCTCTTCTACAAAACATGGGATCGCAAAATAGACTATTGCAATATAGTGTGCTCTGACTATACCTATACTTCTAGAGTGGGTAAAGGAAGGTGACAACAGGAAATTCATATTACAAAAACTTGTCTTCTACACACAGTGTTTCTCAAGTGTTTTCTTCACAGCCTTGTTTTATGGCTTTGTCCATTAGTGGCTTTTCAATTAATGGGAATTTATGAATTCTTATTCCCACATGGTTTAGTGAAATTGTTGTTTTGAGAGTCTCTTGTGGTTTGTATTTCAATTGCATGCCCATGAATTTTCCCTTTTGCACTTGGGAGGAAAAGCCGAACAAAAGTCTGTTTTGTAAATCTTTTTAATTTTTTTGGGAAACTTTTTCTGTAAAGGCCTCCTTTAAAGGGTTTTTCACATTAAATAAAACTTCTACATAATGTATTAAGTATAGTGTCCCTTTTTTAGGTAATAACTCAGATCACAGCACTTTTCTTCTGTCTTTATGATCTATTCAGTTTTTGGTTTCTTCCTGGAACTTTGGGCAGGGTGTGCAACGTACGAATACTCTCCCAAAATCCCCTTTGCCGTATTTCACCATGTCCTGATGTGACACATTGAGGCAGATTTATTAATACTGTCTAACACACGTACAGTGTAGTTAAACTATTGAGTCTTAGGGTATGTTCACACGGCGTATTGAGGCGCCTACAGTATATGTCAAAATACGGCGGGTTATTTTAGACATACACACTTGCCAGTGCATACTTCTAAAATGCGGGGTGGTGGCACTATTCACTTGCATTATTACTTCTTTCTCCCCGCACTATGTGTGTCGGGGAAGATGGTGGGTAATCATAGCTCTCTATGAAAGCTATGATTCTTGTAGTTACAGGACGTATTTTGGGGCATATTATAGTGCAAGTACGCCCCAAAATACATCCTCAAAGATGCCATGTGAACATACCCTTATAATGCACCGCATTTATCATAGCGTTGATAAATCTGGCGCCAGTTTATATGGTCTAGTCTAAGTTTACAACTTCTTTTAGTTCACTTTCTTTTCAACTGTTTGTGCCAAAATTTTGGCAAATTTTTCACTGCATGGTGTCACATACTAAGCCACATCCATAAGACTACAACCATTTTCATAGGCCATGCCCCTGTTGTGTATAGAAACTGTCTAAATCCCATAATAAATGTAGTGTAAAGCATGCAAGCCATTAATTTTATTGTGAATTGCCCAGAATCCTGATGAAATTTCCTTAATAAATGCTCCTTATTACTTTAACCTCATATGTAAAGTTCACCTGTACTAGAACAGTCTGAAGAAGTCTGGAACTCCGCCTCAGATCCATTGGTCTCTAATACAAATGCATCATCCTCAACAGCACAGTGGAGAATAAAAATGCCAATCTTGAGGGGAATGAGACGGCCAAGGAACAGCACATGAATGACCACCTCAGAGGATTCTTAAAGTGGACAAGACAAGGCAGGCACATTAGAGGGGGGTCAGTACTTTTTGTGGTGAAAACCGGGAGTCAAGTAGGGAAATCAGTACTTGGTTAGTGGTTCATTCACCCACTCCTCTCTTCTTCCCAGGCTCAGCACAGTGGTGGGGGGTTCAGCAGATGATGGAAGTTGATGTAGTTCTTCCTGTTTTTGCCCCCCAAAACGCCTATACTGCATATTTCCTCATACTGGAGGAAAGCAAGGTGTCCATGGAGGTGTGATGCAGAATAACAGGCAGGAGTCAATGGGATAAAGCAATAATCAAATCTTCTTTTTATTTCCCAAACAAGATGTTATTACTAAGAAAGGCAAACTTTCCAATTTGAATCTTTTACTTTAAAAGCCAAAAAGCCCTGCGCAGAGGTTTGGGAAAACCCCTTTAAAAGTTCCTTGCATAAGAGCCTTCCACATTTGGTCACTGTGGAGTTCCCCTTGACCACTAGTATATCTGAGTATCCTTATATAGAGCAATAAGGTGTGGGGACAGGCCTGGGAAAAAGCTGGAAACCCCCAAAGGGGCCCCGTGGTCTTTTTATTTTAGTTCCCTCATGGGTTTTCCCGGCTCAGCTCCCAAAAATAGAACTCTAAAAACTCTCTTTTTTTCCTGTTCTGCTTCCATACTCCTTTTTTCATGTGGCAAAGGAAAATGAAAAATGGGCTGGCCCCCCAGCACGGGTCAGCAAAGTCGTTTGGGAGGTTTCCCTGTTTAAAAACAACCAAAATGATTAAATGAACCCTTTTTTTAAAAATGAAACCCCTTGTGTCTCCTTTGGCACCTTTTCCCAAAGGCTGTGTTGGCAATTAACCCTTCCAAAATCTCAGTGCGTATATGACATAGCAGTTTTCTTCACCATTACAATGCACATTCAGGTTCACTTTAGGGTCAGCAATACGTTCTGGAAAAAAAATAAAAATTTTAAACCGGCATAGCAAAGTTTGTAGTGTAAAAATTCCATTACCCCTTTTATCTACATATGTTTCAAACCATTTTCAAAATTCCTATTATGTTGGAAATTAATTTTCATTACCTTTTTTTTACATTCTACATCCGTTTAGACCTATTTATCTTACTATGAAAACCCCTTTAAATAAAAGTATATTCCTGACAATTAAATGAAGATCAAGTGTTTTCGCTCTTTTCCTGGTGTGACCGTGGTTTGTTATTAACAGTACAACTGTCATCCATGTGTGATCCCAGCCTTACATTGGATATAGGCAATCATCTCCACACTGAAATGTCTTGTGTAACCTGAGTATAATAGAGACCTGCTGTAACAGCTGTTGCTACATCCACAATGAACTGAATGTATCAGTGCTGCTGATGGAGTTCAATGAGAAATATAAAAAAATAGTCTTTTATCAAATTCATATTGCAGCAGGAAACTTGTATTACATTTTCAAGGCTCAAAGTATGATGTCACATTTAAGCTTGAATTCTGACTAGTAGTTTTTCCTCCCCAATTAGTCACTTTTCTTTTACTTAAAGGGGTTTTATCATTTCATTAAAAGGGTTTTAGAATAAGGGGGACAGTGGGAAAAAAAGCACTTTGCAATTGGATGTCATACAAAAAGTCTTGTATTACAGTATTCCTTATCTTGGTTTTTGTTTCATTGAATCCATCTGGGCGAATCCCCCCGGATCCCTCCTCCCCGCATTTTATAGCTGAGAGTCATTTACATTTGTACAGCCCCGGTCGAATTTACGGGGGTGTCTCTCCACTCAGAGTAAGGAAAGTCATATTTTCACTTTTTACAGAAAAGAAACAGAAAATTACCGAAGGGCTTACCAATCAGGAAAAGCACAATTGTGTCGATCCCTCCTGACTCAAGTTAGGGGCCCTAGCATTTTCTCCTCCACACCCACAGAAACAGACTGAAAAAGATTCTACAATGAGAAAAAAAAACCGTTTTTTTTTTCCCGGGGCCAAAATCTCCTGAAGAAGCGAGATCTGTGCCGTTTTAAGCCCTCCCAGCTGTGAAAGAAAGTTCAGTTGCTCAGTCTAGATTGAATGCAGCCTGTGGTATTATACAGTCTTAGAAATAAGACTGTAGGGAGAGGGCACAGTGACAGTGGGATGAAGGGGAGGGGTGGGGAGTCCGAAGCCAGCATGCCCAGTGAAAGGGGGATGAGTCACCCCTGGGAGGGAAAAAACGCCCCTGCATTTTAGAGTTTAGAAGCTGAAGAGTTTTGAATCGCCGAACTAAAGGGAAACCCCCTTTAAAAAAAAACAGTTTTAGAAACGTATAAAAAGTAAAGCCATTAAAAAAATATCTAGTCAATATTTATTATACATCTATCTTCTACCCATCCATACATCTGTCTATCTTTCAATCTGTACTGTGCATCTATCCTCCATCTTTCTATATATACCTCTATATCCCCCATTCATCTTGTAACCCATTTATACATCTACATATGTCTGCCTATGTATCAGTCATGCTCTTTTATCATTTTATCTATCATTATCATCTTCTATTATCTATCTGTACAGACTCATCCCCACGTATGTCTGATATCCTCCATTCATTTTTAAAAAAAATTTTTTTTTACATCTGTATATTGTCTACATTGCAGTACACACTGGTATCTATTAAATATATCTATCTATTACTATCCATTTTTTTCTTCTATGCACAAATTTTTTCCCCGATCATACCGTGATGTGGCTGGTCGTGGTGACAGCAAAGGTGCAGGCGTAGCAGAGAGTAGTCAGAGTATGTAGCGAAGGGCAAATCCAAGTATAACTAGCAAGGCAAGGTAACGCTCAGGTAATAACACCAATACAGTGGCAAAGTAAGAAAGGTGAAGTGACCTGATATAAGGTTCAGTAGCCGCTGATTTGGTAATCAGCGGAGCACTGACACTTTAATCCTACGAGCACATATGCCCTTTGTAAGGTGGGTATGCATGCACTAGCCAGTGTTTGCGAGTGGAGCAGGAGCAAGGAGAGATGAGTACTGGCACCAGTTAACAGGGGCACGAGCGTGGCCACTTTCTGGAGCGGGGACTGTGGTGTGCAGGGTGACAACATGTATATCTACCTATCAAGACGCAAAGTAGATCTACTTTGCTTCTTGTGTCATTTGGCCGTGGCTTGAACGGACTTGCGTGCATTTACGAATACGGTGGGAGCTGGCTAACGACCTTGTTCCAATATCTACCTATCAATCATGCATTCATGTATTTATTCCAATAAAATACCCAAAAAACAGGCCATATTCAAGGTCTACATAAGAGTTTATTGAAAGCCAGATTGTGTTTCTATATAAATGTATTCATGACTCCTGTCACTTAGTCATTGGGATATTTCCTTCACAATGTCTGGGTTCTAATACTGCAATAATACCCTTAGAATGCACATTTCTGGTCCAGATAACACCTGTTTCTGTTGACATTGACAGCTGTGCAGAGATCTAATCCTGCGGGTGTTCCAGCTCAGACTGATGCTCTAAGACTCAGGCAATGAATCAGTAACTCCTTCGTGGCCAGAAGGGATTATAATGCCTCCGCAAATGGAAAGGCGTTGGTGACATAAAAGTAAGACCTTAGTTCTCTATTCGTCTTATAATGGAGAAAATGCCCGAACAGAATGCTATATGAAGACATCCTGTATTCACCTTCCTCAACAAATAGCAACATAGAAAAGACGTGTATTGTCAGGCAGAAAACCGAGATAAACCTTATTATAAAGGGTCAAATGAACTAGTATAATACTGTATCTCCCTCATAATTGACATGCCTTATTCTTTCTTCTCAAGGTCGCAGGGTGACAGTCACCATAAAAAAGAATAAGGCATGGGTAATCGATGGTGTGTTACAAGAAGAACACTGGATGCCAGGAACAAGGGATGGGAGCTGTAGACAAGGAGCTGCATAGTTTTGTTTTACCTGACAGACTCCATAATCACGGGAAAAGCTTAACTGATGACACTTCATTAGCATAATGAGTAGAAGCTGGGAAAAGGGAGTGAGACGCTCGATCATACGAGATCACTTGCACATACCCAAAAGTCAGTTTACTATCACAGCCCCCTGTTTTTTGTTCAGTAGAAACATTAATTTTCCTCAAAGCTGCCTAAAACTGTAGCTATGAATATGTCTATGGCTATTACTCTGCACAGAAATAGCCCGAAGAAAAGCAGTTCTCTTACATTTTAGTGTCTTCATCTGCAAAAAATTCACAGAGGAAAAAAAAAAAAACTTAGATCATAAGAAGACCAGTGGTGATGAGTAGAAGACTAAGAAGTTCCATCATGGATTCTGTCAACAATGACAGAAAGGATACCGGAGCATGCAGCACTATTTTCCCCATTAAAATGATGCAGACTATGATGAAAACTAAACATAGTAAATGGGATTACTTGCGCAGAATTTTTGTCCGTCATGTAACGGGTCCCAAACCACCCTGCGAGAGAGGCCCAAAGGGCTCCACTAGATGTGAACCCCGGCCTTCTAGTAATGGTCATAAATATGCATTTATTATTGACTGTAAGGCTAGGTCTACAAAGCACAGGATTACAGTCTGATTTTTCAGCGGATTCAGTATTTGGAATGTGAAAGATTATAATATTGTTCTATTGAGTGGGACATCCGAAAACTGCGGCAAAAAGCTGCGACGAAAACCGAATCCAGTATTTTATCCTCTTCCGTAAGGACATAGCCTTAGGTTTTTGCACCAATTTTAGGCATTTTCTTGAATGTGGGTTTAGGCAAATTTACTATATATTCTCTTTAGCAGAAATTGTATACTTTTTGTAACTAGTCGGACTCTATGCATCAGAGATTCTGCTCAGTTTTATTTTTATTTTTGACATCTCCATTATGCATTTTTGGATGTATGCGGTATTTAGGCTGTTTATACTCAGTGGTGCTACCATGTTGAGCTGGCAACAGGAATGATTTTCACAGGTGGACTGGCATAAGCCCTTGAAAAGCTTAGTACTGAAAGGTGGGTGATCGTGATGATGTCAATGTGCTGTGCCATTACATTAAGTGGAAGGAGCCTTTGGAGCCGTTTAGAAGGCTTGGGTTTGGAACCAGTTAAAAAGATGTGGACAAGCCCATAAGAGGTTCTAAAGGGGAGTGCTGTTGACTTCAGTATATAGAAAGTAGACTTGAAGCCTGAAGTAAATCTGGTCTAACTTAGGTTGTTCTGAAATTTAAAAAAAACCCCCCATTACATACGAAAATGTTAGGAGGTAGGAGTGCGATGCTTCTTAACTCACTATTTACAGTATCTTTTGAGGAAAAAAATATAATTGTATATGAATTCAACTTGAATTAAATGGTTTTCTGTCAAAAGTTGACTGACTAGATTTTTAGGTGAACTTTATTAATTCCTTACCGCCGCAGCCAGTTTTGACCTTCCTCACAGAGCCCCATTTATTTAAAATCTGACATCACTTTAAGTGGGAATAACTTTTTGATACTTATACCTATTCATGTGATTCAGAAAGGGTTTTTTTTATTAAACTTGTGTTTCGTGGGTTTTTGGTCCATACAATTCTTGTTTATTTATAAAAAATATCAAAATGTCGTGGACATTTGGATAATTTTATGTGCAGAAATTTTTGAACTTTGAAAATGGCACAGATCGTTATAAGACACAAAATACTTAACTAGTATCCACCATATCTACTGTATGTTGGCATCATTATTTAAATGTCTTTTACTTTTTACAATGTTGGGGGGCTTATAAATTTAGTAGTAATTTTTCACATTTTCCAGAAATTTTTATTAGGGATGACTCTAGTTCTGATGTGACTTTGAGAGGCCTGTATGTTGGCTACCCCCATAAATGACTCCATCTAAGAACCTGTATGCTTTAACGTATTCAAAACAGCATTTAGGAAATGTATTAACCTTCTAGGTGTTTCAAAGAAATTATAGCAAAGTGGAGTTGAAATTTCAAAATATAACTACTTCTTGCAGGTTTTCATTTTTTTCTCATTATTCACTGGAATACAGTAGATGTTACCAAGAATATTCATTCCCTGGCTTCTGCTGTTTTTAAAGATATCCCATATGTGGCCCTAGTGTGAACTCAGAATAGAATTTTTGGGTTCTTATTTTCAGTATGATTTTCTTTAGGCACCCTTCAGGTTTTCAGACACCCTAAGGTGCTAAACTAAGAGACCCCATATTGGAAACTACACCCCTTAACCCAAACGCCTGAAAAGTAGTTAATGACCAGAACATTTTTTTAGTTTTTGCCTCCTTGCGTTTCAACAGTTGTAACTTTATTTTTTTCAATGACGCAGTTGTATGAGGCCTCGTTTTATTCGAGACAAGTTGTAACTTTATGGGGGAATAGTTTAAGTTTCACTTATAAATAATTGCAGTATTTTTTTTTTTTACACCTTTTCACATTTCACTTTTTAAATTTAAAATTTTTACAGGTTATTACGGTCGTGTGGATACATAATATTTGTAGGTTTTTTATGTGTGTAATTTATGCACAATTATTTTTATTAAATATTTATTTTTATTTTTATTTTATTTTTTACACTTTTTCTGTTTATTTTTTACATTTTTTTTACTCCCATGAAGGGAGAAGTGTTTTAAATTTTTTTTCATTTTTTTTTACACTTAGTAATGTATTATCATATTCATATATGTTAATACATTCTAATCTGTGTCACTTTGACACAGGCAGTGATCTGGACAGCACACAGTCTGCCCTGATCACTGGCTTGTTACACAGACAGCTTTGGGGCCACTCTAGGTCCCAAGGGCTGACTGTGCAGCCGTTCCCCGGGCTCTGTCGGGTCACCGGGTGTTCCGATCACCCGACAGAGCAAGAGAACCCTTTGATTGCACTGCGGTAACGCACTGCCGCAATCAAAGGGTTAAAGCACCGGGTTGCGGAGATTCCCTAGGATCAGGGCTGTGTAGTACAGCCCCGATCCCAGCGCAGCTATGGCGCCGGGCGCGGCAAACTCCGGTGTCTGCAGCGATGCCATAAGACATCGCTGCAGACAAATGACCCACACCAGTCGACGTCAAAAGTCGGTGGGTGATCGTTAAGGAGTTAAGGAATATATCCAGGGGTGTAATGAGTATATTAGTCCAGCAGGTGTTTCATAATTTTTTGTTTAGCATTTAGATTTTGAAAATTATTTTTTTCCCAACAATCTGCAGTTTTAGCTGAAAAGATCTAATTTTCACAAGGAATCTTGGGGGAAAAAAAGCACCCCAAAATTTAGTGTCGGGCCGTTATTAAATTGTTTTGTCTTTATATAGTGTGCTCATATAAAGGCTGTGCTATTTGGATTTTTTTTGCAAAGTTCAAAATTGGCTTTAGGGGCCTGATATTTAGTAATATAAGTTAATTTTGAAAAACAAGATATAAAATCAATCAAGTACTCCGGCAATGTTTGTAACCTCGCAAAAAGTTTTGCATTTCAAGCAATTTTTTTCTAGAGATGGGGGGAACAATTCTAAGAAGTGGAATTTGTTTTGAATTTCAGGAAACTTCGATTTTGGGTATCGCGGAACGAACGTTTTTTAAATTTATAAAAGGCTGCGAACACATAGGTTTCATGGGGCAAAGAATCGGTAGGAAAAAGGGGTAACCTAAATGACGTGCAGAGATGAACCAATCAGAGACAGCGGTTCTTTACATCACCACCAATAATCCCGGACGCGACGGGCAGTTTACCGCTCTCTCTTTGCCTGTTTTGCTGTAGTCCATTATTTGAGATCTCACCAAAAGAAAGATTTTTTACCTTTTTTTACAACGAAATTTTTGGGGGGGGGGTGTCACGCTTTTCTCGGGGGACTGCTTCTCTTATTTTTTAATTTTTTTTGGGTTTTTGGAATTGAAGTCCATGTGGTCCCAAATTTAGCTGCATATACATTTTTGCATCTGCTCGTTTGGAGAATTTAATATCCAAGGGGTTTTCTAAGCCTGTTTTCGTTGTATTTTTAAAGAAACAGCGTTTTTACAATCCAAATACCAGTAATTTTTTTTTTGCTTTTGTCTTTTGCGCAATTTTTATCCAAGGGCTAATTAAACGTCTTTGTGCTATTTTGCAAAAAAAAAGGGTATTTTTTAAAACGCCAAAGGAAATTTTTGCCTGAAAATAAATCAACCGAAGGTTGATTACGTTTTTTTCTGCTGTTGTGGTCAGTAAAATACACATCATTTAAACGCTCAAAACTGTAAAAATTTGCAGCAATTTTTTTTTCTTAATTTTTGATCCAAGGGTTAAAATTTAAAGGGTTTTTTTTCTTTGTAGTCATAAAAAAAACGGGTTTTTGAACACCAAAAAAGGGAATTTTTCCTGTAGCATAATTCATATCC
>JAODAL010056644.1:0-23167 GCA_025379985.1 Phyllomedusa bahiana | reverse complement strand
CCGAGGAGCAACCCCTTTTAAATTGTCCAGGATTAGAAGAAAATAGCTGCTGTCTTCCAAAAACAGCACCATGTGTGTCCAGGGTCCACAACTGTCTCCGATCCTTGATGATAGTGCCAGCTTTTGGCTGTAATTTACCGTCGGCACCCGTTACTTATGGAGCGTGCTCAGCACATGAGCCCGTTCCATAGCTCCTTACCAATTGACGTACCAGCTTGACATACCCATTCCTCAAATGTGGGTCAGGGGTTAAACTGTCCAGGGTTAGAAAAATAGCACCATGCGTATAAAAGGGTTTGTGTCTGGGTTTGCGCTCAGTCCCCTGCGCAATGGGCTGGCGACAATATGCACAAAGGGGGAAACCCCGGGGGGCAATTTTTGGGAAAGAAGCCAAAGTTTTTTCAGTTCGGGGGCCCTGTCCTGGTCACAGTCAAGTTTGCAGATGCTTCTCTGCACCTTCCCCATATGACTGTTTTACCAACACCAAGAGCCCCATGAGAAGTAGAGGCGAGAGTCTGCCCCACATGGGGGACTTTTTTGAATGGAACTCATTTTTGGGAATTTCTTTTTAGCAATTCTTGCCCCGTAGCCCATCTTTGCTCTAAAAAATTTCCCTTTTCGAAATTTTTTTTCGACCCAGTTTTATCTCTACAGGACATGGGCATTCCCAGGGGATTAAATAAAAACAGCTTGCTGCTGACCCCAACCCTAGACCGTTTCTACAACTTTGATTACAGGGTCCAGACGGCTCGGGGCTCTTTAAATTTTTAATCTTCTATTTAGGGATTTTCTTGTCTTTTTTCAAAAAAAGGAGTTTTGAATTTAAAAAAATTTTTCTTGGGTTCTCGTGTGTTATACAAAATGGTAATCCTCTTACTATATATAGATGTAGTCATAGTGTAGGTTCAGAGCTGTCTAATGTTGGATAATTTTGCATCTAATTTTCTTATATTTTACTGTCCTTAACGGGGTTTTCTCATCACAGGCTTTCACAGACTTGAGCTGTTTCTGTCGTTTACAGCATCAAATCCAGGGGCGTGTCTCTCCTCCCAGGAATCATGTCTTCCCTCACTGAAGATGGTGCTCATCATTTGTGTGAGCAGTGGAAGGGGGGATGCCAGCTCTCAGATATGAGAGTGCCACTGCGGAGGTATGCAGGGGTGAACCCTCCTTCCACTGCCCCCACAAAAGATGATGTCACCAGCTTCAGTGAGGGAAGGCATGCCTCCCGCTGCAAAACCCTTTTGCACCCCAGAACACCTGAGGGTGAAAGCAGTTATCATACACCCTAAAACTGTGAAACAAATGTGAGAAAACCCCTGCAGAGTATCTTGAAGGGTTTGTCTCGCCACACTGTTTCACAGAGCCACAAGCCAATTCAGATTCATGATCCCCCTGTTCATTTCTTCTGTTGGGGGTTTAAAAAGCAGTATAGAGTGATGCATATCGGGCTCATATTCACAGCTTTTCTATTGCACTGACGAGAGAAAACCTTGTAATTTGGGGTAATTTAAGAAATAAAATCAAAAGTCTTTTTCATCTTTCATTCTTTTTAAGCTCGTAAAGATAGTTTTTTTTAAACTGCTTTTACTGCTAACTCCTTATCGAATTCAGATTCTCTCACAAGCTTTCCTTGAAGGATGCAGCGTCTCTAAACAAAAGGATTCAAGGCCCCTCTTCCCCCCCCAGACGATAAGGGGGGAGCTCGGGAATTTTGTGTTATCATTCATGCCTATGGTAGATGCTAATTCGAATCTGTCTCTTTAAACCCACCAATTTAACCCAATCATGTAGTGTAGAATATTCTGTATTAAAAAGTTTTTTGGGAATGAAATTTACTGGTTTAAAAGATCAGATTTATGCCCCAAAAGGGAAAGGGTTTGGGGGTCGTATTTTCGAGCTCCGGCTGTCGACAGCTATATCAATCAATTTGGAACGAACATTAAAGGTAAGGGGTGGATCAAAAATAATTTCCACCCTGATTTAATTCTTGACAATCTTTTTTTTGAGCTCCCTGAATTCTTCTCTCTAAAAAACTAAGAAATTAGTCTCCTTTGTTTGTTAGAGATAAACACTCTGTTCTAAAACTGCTGGAGTCCTGGTCCAACCTGTGGGACTCACCCCCCTGCTTTCAGATAAGACAAACACAGAGAGGAAGGGGAGAGCAGGTCAGTAACCAAAAAAAAAAACCGTTGCGCCAGAGCAGATAAAAATCTCTTCTCAAAAAGCAAAAAAAAGAGTGTTTTTTGGAAAAAAGTCTTAAATTACTTGCCCCTACATTTTTTAAAGATCACTTTGCAGTGAAAAAACCTCTTTAAGTAAATGAAAAGTTTTCATTCTTAGAGCCTGTGGGCTTGTGTACCATTAAAAATTTCCCTGCAGTCAGGTCAGTGTAACAGGAATAGCTAGGAACAGCAGAGCTGATATGTCAATCACTGCCTGACCAGAAAGTGTGAATCTAAAGTTGGCTGTGACACTGCAGGGTGAGACAACTATGATGCCCCAAAGAAAAATAGAATGAAATATACATTCAAATTTATCAAATAATAAAGGTAGGGGCAGAGGCTGCCGATAGATGCGGAGGGGGGAACCAAAATCCAATTAAAACACTTTTCTTCCCCACAACCAAATCACCAACAAGTCACCCAAGACTACAGGGGAAATGAACCTTGAAATAGATGCAAAAGTGCTGCCAACAGAGCAAAGTGGAAGGAGGAAGCGGCAAAGGGGCCAACAGATGCAACAGTGCCCGCATGACACCACCATGACTCCCCCAACCAAGATCACGCAATCAAGATCACCAATACTGCAGGGGACATGAACCTTGAAATAGATGCAAAAGTGCTGCCAACGGAGCAAAGTGGAAGGAGAAAGTGGCAATGGGCCCAACAGATGCAACAGTGCCCGCATGAAACCACCATGACTCCCACAACCAAGATCACACAACCAAGATCACCAAGACTACAGGGGAAATGAACCTTGAAATAGATGCAAAAGTGCTGCCAACGAAGCCAAAGCAAAGTGGGAAGGGAGGAAAGCGGAAAAGGGGGCCCCACAGATTGAACATGCCCCATGACACCACCATGACTCCCCCAACCAAGATCCCAAAAACCAAGAAAAAAATACGGGGGAAATAACCCTTGAAATAGATGCAAAAGTCTCCCAAGGGCAAAAAGTAAGGGAAGAGAGAAGGGGGCCCAACCAAAGGGCCCCCGGGAACCAAACCCCCCAAAAACCAAAAGCCAAAAAAATAAAAATGCCGAAATGATCAAAAGGGCCCCCAACAAAAGCCCCAAAGAAAGGGGGAGGAACGGAAAAAAGGGGAAAAAGATCAAAGTGCCCGCATGACACCACCATGACTCCCCCCAACCCAAAGATCAAAAACCCAAGATCACCAAACTACGGGGGGAAAAAAAAAAACCTTGAAATGAGCAAAAGTGTGAACAGAGCAAAGTGGAAAGGAGGAAGCGCAAAGGGCAAACAGAGCAAAAGTCCCCCAAAATGACACCCCAGACCCCCCCCCCAACCAAGATCACAAAAACCCAAAACCCCCAAGACACAGGGAAATAAAAAACCTTGAAATAGATGCAAAAGTGCTGCCAAGGAAGCCAAAGCAAAGTGGAAGGAAGAAGCAGCAAAGGGGCTGACAGATGCAACAGTGCCCGCATGACACTACCATGACTCCCCCAACCAAGATCACACAACCAAGATCACCAAGACTACAGGGGAAATGAACCTTGAAATAGATGCAAAAGGCGCCAAGGGGCAAAAGTGGAAGGAAAAAAAGCAGAAAAAAGGACAAAAACAGATGCAACAGTGCCCATGAAAAACCACATGACCCCCCCCAAACCCAAGCTTTTAATCACCTTTTAGGAGTAACAATTTGAAGTGATGCCTTTGGGTAGACATTCCCATTCAGATAAATTGAATTTGTTTTAGAAAAAAAATTTTTTTTTTCACAATTTTACTAGAAAGACCTATTTTGATAACAATTTTCCCAATTAAAACTGCTTTACAGCGTTTGGCTTGTTTCTCAGCTGTAATCGAAAACCCATTGATTTCCGTGCAGTCAGAGCTCATCAGATCCTGGAGGAATGCTTCACTTTCATTACATAGAATAAGGTATTATTCTTGCTTCAATTTTTTTTTTTTTTCTGTAAAATTGCCCTCTCCCCCGGCAGAGATAAGTGACCTGATTCTCCCGGCAGTCGAGGATTTACCAGTTTTCTTTTCCTTGCATTTGCAGAAAAAAAAAAAATCAATGACGGATAAGATTGATTATTCCTTCCATTGTAGCTAATGGCCAAAAACTGCAAATCGATCTGCAAATTGACAAGACTCAAATTACTTATCTATGCCAGATGGTTAAGGGTAATAACTGACATCCCAGGTCTTGTAATGATTCCGACATAATACAAATGAGGGTTCACTTTCCATAATACAGGATGTAACACAGGATCAGTACAGGATAAGTTAAAATTTTAGTACAAGTGACTGCACCCAGCAGAATAGTGAGTGCAGCTCTGGAGGGATAATACGGTGTAACCCCCAGGATAGTACGGTAAGTATGTAGTACAAATGACTGCACAGCCATAGTGAGTGCAGCTTGGGTATAATAAGGATTAACTAGGATCAGTAAGGATGAGAAAAGTTGAACACAGTGATTTTCACCACAGAATAGTGAGCGCCAGCTCTGGAGTATAAAAAGGATGTAACTCAGGATCAGTAAGGATAAGTAAAGTATGTAACAGTGACTGCACCAGCGAATAGTGGTGGGGACTATGGAGTATAATAAAGTTTTAATCAGGGTCAAACAGGTAAGTAATGTTATGTACACAGTGACTGCACCAGCAGAATAGTGAGTGAAACCTGGAGGATAAACGGAGTAATCAGGCAGTACAGGATAAGTAATTTATGTACACCCGTGACTGCACCAGCAGAATAGGAGCCAGTTGGAGTATAATACAGGATTAACTCGATCAGTACAAGATAAATAAAGTATGTAAACAGTGACTGCACCCTGCAGAATAGTGTGAGTGCTTGCCAGCTACAGCTATGGAGTAAGTACTAATACAGGATGTAACTTTTTCTTCCTGGAATCAACTGGATAAGTAATGTGTATTGTACAGTGACTGCACCAGCAGAATAGTGAGTGCAGCTCTGGAGTCTCTGGGTAGTATTGGAGTAATATTACAGGTTGTAATCAGGCATCAGATTTACAGGTTAAGTATGTAATGTACACAGTGACTGCACCAGCGTCAGAATAGTGAGTGCAGCTTATGGTGTTATAATACAGGATGTAACTCTAGGATCAGTATAGGATAAGTTGTATGTAGACTCGAGGACTAGGTTATAGGAAAAGTAATGTATGTACACAGTGAGACTGCCAGCACCTGCATGAAAGTGAGTGGCCAGATAGCTATGGAGGATAATACAGGATGCTAAATCAAGGATCCAGTTAAAGGATAAGGTAATGTATGTACACAGTGGATGCCACCAGCAGAATAGTGAGTTGGCAGCAGCAGGGTGGCAGACGTTTCCTGTGGCAGTTTCCTGTGTTCACTCGTGCTTCCCTTGGAATTCAGTGTGCATGGTCTTCTGCGGGGCTTGTGCTTGCTGGGATATGCAAGGGAAATAAAAGCAAAAAATAAAGCCCTGGCCCCCCCCAGAATAGGCTTGGTGGGTGGGAGTCGGGACTGTACCAACAACCAGCCGTGGCAGCTTGGTAACTGAAGGCAAGACAGCCCACGAAGGAGGTTAAAGCTACTTCTCTGAGCTGGTGTTCGGCTAGCTAGTCATTGAAGGATTACAGCGAGCCGTCCACCCCAACCTGGTAAGAGTGTAGGATCTCTGTTTGGGGAGTCAGCAAACTATGTTTCCTGCAAAGCACTTGAAGGTAAGAGGATGGACAAGTCCCCTGCAACTAACAGGAGGACAGAATCATGCCCCCCCCCCCCCCAGGCGTTGCAGGGAGGGGGGAGGAAGAGGAGACTCAGTGGTAAACAGAGGTGATACACTGATCACGTGAGCAAGGAGGGGAGGGGAGGTGCAGCAATGAACCAACCTGTTCTCTCCACAGCAAAGCAACAAGCAGCCATTAAAGGCTGAAATATAAAGGAAAGGCCATACTGCCCTGCATACACCCCAGCCACACCATTGAGAAGCAGCCAGAGGATACAGGAGAAAGCAAAAGCCAGCACCCAGGGAAGCAGCACCCAAAGCAGCAGTCTGGAAAAGAGCTGTAAATCCAGCTCAAACCTGGACAGTGACTCTGACTCTGAAGTGGAGGAGTGGGGTGTGAGGCGACCCGGGGAGCCTCAAAACATCTTTGGCTCCGGATTGCAAACTTACCTCATAGGTATGAGGACGCAGGGATGGAGATTGTCCTGTGCAGGAGCGTATACCGGGGAAACATATTGTCTCTCCAAGATATGTAGACATAAAAAATAAACAGGAGCTAATAAAGAGATGAGGAGGAGGAGAGAAGACCTAAAATACCTGGAGGATAGGAGGAACATCATATTCCTGAGTAGTGGGCCATTCCAGGAGAAACTGTCTAACTTGCAGCGGTTTAAGGAGATAAAGGGGAGCAAGAGAGTGGAGGGGGAGGGGATGGAGGGCAAGGGGAGCACTCTCTAGGCCTATCACCATCTCCCAGGTGTCGTCCCAGGCACCCAGCAGGCGGGATCCCGGACATCAGGTAATCTCTGCCAGAGTTCAACCGATTCGTGCTAAAGAGATGATCGACACCGGAGGACCTGGGAGGGCATGCTCAGGACAGCAGCTCATCCAGCTGGTGTCCCCATGACCTGCACACCTTTGCCTTCGGGGATGACCCTCTTGAAAAAAGAGGGAGGAAGCGGAAGAACAAAGCAGGCGCACGTGGTGAGGTGACTTCTGCGGTCTTTGGGCCCTTCCCGGTGGTTTCTGGTGCAGACCGAGGGGGACCCTGAAAGGTCGGCACGGATGGGCGGTCCCGCTGCAGCAGCCCCCGTCAACCTTCCTGACCGTACTGAAGTGGGAACGAGTCAAGCTAGCGGGGAGATAAGGTTGCAGACAAGGCTGGTAACATCCTACCCAGTCGTTGTCACCACGGGAACATGTCACGGGTGAGGAGAAGATGGGAGCTAAGGGCCAAAGAGGCCCCACATGTGAACGGTTCTGTGCGGAAACGGGCAGCAGGAGAAATTCACTGCAAACAACGAAACCCCCTGCAGGCATAGGGAAGACGGGAAAAAAAAAAAAAAGGGCCCCCTATATGCGAGGACGTGGCCCCCAAATGGAAAAGGACTGGAGAATCTGAGGGAAGAAATGGATGTGGAAAGGCCGGTCCAGCGAGCGAGAAAGAGGGGATGCTGTTGAGGTGATAAAAGGGGGGGGTAACAACAATATGGAGGTGGAAAGGGTAGGGGAAAATGATGGAATTCGATGTGGAAGAAAAAGGAGGGAAAATGATGGAGTGAATGTGGAGGGGAGGGAGGAATGAATGGATTGTGACTGTGGAGGGCGAGGGAGATGATGGGAGTGAATGTGGAAAGGGAGGGATAATGAAGGAGGAATGAATGTGCAGGGGAACGGAGACAGGAATGTGGAAGGATTAAATGTTGGTTTGAGGGGTCCGGGAGGGAAAGCAAGAATGAATGGAGGCTTGGGAAGGGATCCAGGAAACAGGAATGGAGGAACGAATGTAGGAGCAGATGCAGGTAGTAAGGGGGAGGGGGAAGGAATGGAAATAGTGAATGAAGGAAACAAGGCTGGAAAGAAAAACAGAACAAAACCTAAGGATGTTGGTGAGGAAAAGGGTGGGGGGGGGAGTGGCTCCACCGGCCCCTCGGTCTGCACTGTCCCTCGACCTCGGGCCACCGCTGGAGGGGGCAGGATAAGAAGTTACGCAGTTGTGGCGGTGGGAGGGCGATAGGTTTTCCCAGATGCCCGGGTTGCGGGGATAGTGAGGTGAGATGTCGGTCCACAGTTAGAGGGGAGGGAGATCCACACTGTCTTTTGGGATGGAGGCATGGACTCTCAGCCTTCCGAGACAACGGACAGGGGAGGGGGAAGGAGCCAGACCCCTACAGCAGGCAGGATGTATCCAGGAGAAATGTGGTCCGTCTCAAGTGGGAAGGCGGATGTACATGCCCAACTAAGATCTAGGGATAGTAGAGCTTCTCTTTGGGAATAGAGTTCAGGGGCGTTGGACATTCTCTTGCCATGATCCACCTTTTGGGACTCCCATTTTTTGATGTGGGCTCTCTGGTCCCGCTACGAGGTGAAGCAGAGTTTCGCCCATCCGAGTGGCGGGGTTTGCTGTTCTGGCAATCTCCCGCCAGTAATAACATCCAAGAGATGTGACCGTTCCTGACCAGTTAGTAACAGTCTCTCTCTAGTGTGGACATCATGACCTTGGGCTCAATATATACGGAGAGGTCCTTCAGTTCCCCTTTAAGATCAGGGATATGAGCACGGCATTTTGGTCGGGGGTGCCTGGACCTTCACATGGTGAAAACTGAGGGTCTAAGGTAACACCGTCACCCAATCCCTTCCTCCACTTTCCTTGGGCGTGACAGAATCATGGTCTTCTTACAGGGGCAGCCGAAGCTTTGCCACCGATGCGGTGACCCAACAACTTCAGCGCACAGGTGTAGGGGCAAGTGTGTGCACTGTTTGGGGGAGACAGGACACCTGGCTGCATCGTGTTTGCAGGTTCGGCTGTCACCTCGTGTGTGCATGCCTTCGGGCATCGTTAGCCGCTCGCCCCTTTGTACTTTGCCATTACGTGTCCTCCCGGCAGATGGGAGAGAGTGCAGGGCCCGGGGAGGACATCGGGGGTGAGGCACCAGTAGAGTGTGAAGGAGCTGAGGGGCCAGTGAAAGAAAGGGAAAAGTCAGCAAGCGCAAAATAGGCGTATGGAGGCACACCGAAGGAGAGAGGGGGGGGACCCCGATTCCATGCGGGGGGACTCTGACTGAAACCCTGAGGTGGCCGCCATTGCTGACCAAGCTGAGGCCCCAGGGGAGAGCGAGCTAGAAGAGGAGGCCAGGAGGATGGAGAAAGAGGAGGCCCCCCTCTCTGCAGCCTCCTCAGAGGGCGAGGAAAGCGAAAGTGAGGAGCATCCTACAAAGAAACGGGGTGCGAAGAAGGGGAAAAAGAAGAGGAGGGCAGACGAAGCCTCACCTTCTTTAGAGTGGGACGATTCTATTCCCCTGAGCCATAAGTGCGGCTAAAGGAAGGCAGGGAACCCCCCCCCCTCTGATCAATCTCTCTAATAAGTACAGGGCCCTTGTCGACCGCTCCGGTGGTTCTGAGGATGAGGGAGAAGAGGATATACAGGAGCGTGCGGGAGAGCCTTCGGGGGATAATGGCGCCTCCTCTTCTGGGAAGCCTCCAAAACAATCTGGGGGGTCACAGAAGTTTCCAGGAGACGAGGGAAAAAAACCCAGCAACCCAAGGTGAACACGGGGGAGAAAAGTCACAAAAGGGTTGAGGGCACTGGGAGGGTTACAGAGAATCCCATGGGGGGATCGAGAGCACCGCGAGGTTATGGAGAGTTACTGGGATGGATGTCTTTAGGTCAGCCTAAGAGGCTCAAACCCGGAAAGCCTCTGATGAAGAGGAGGCAGGGACAAGGGGACGAAGAAGGATGTCGAGTTGCATCACCAATGATGGCTGCACTCTCCCCGTTGTACGTGGCAAGTATTTATATGTTGCCAGCGATCTACGTCAGATACGCTAGATATGCGGGACTTTGATTTTTTCAGCCGGTTTGATAGTGATATTTTGTTTTTGCAAGGGGACCAGGTTGACAGATCTGTCATAATCAGAAAAGGCTAAGAGTGAATGGCGGCAGGGCTCATACTGGTCTCTTGCAGCGAGCCGTATAGCGGGAAAGGTTTTGGGTGGCGGTCCTTTTTACCGCAGAGGTAGAAAGCGAGGAGGGTTATCGAGCTCGAAATGGGGAGGTGTCTGGATCCTGGATGTTCTTCATGAAGGGACAGGAACTCAGACTTATTAATATCTATGGTCCCCAAAGCAAGTAGGGAGAGGAAATGTCTCTTATGAGGATCAAGCCTTTCCTTTTTACAAGTCGGCAAGTTGTCTTTGGAGGGGACTTTTTTTTTTTTTTTTTTTTTTATAAATATTTTTTATTCAGGAATAGTCAGTACAAATTGAAAAGCATAAAACATCATAAAAGCATGTCGCACCTGAATTACAATATACCAAGTATTTTCCATTAAACAGAAAGTACACTCAGTTAGTCGAAAAACAGTAAGCAAACTTCCATTCCCATTTTTCCAAATATAACCCCCCCCATCGTAACTGATCCCCTCCCTCCTTAACCCTAACCCCCTAATTCCCTACAGTATACCATACTTCTGTCCATCCTAGTCTCCAGTATCTAAGTTCCCCAACGAACCTTTCAGTTTTTCCAACAAGTAGTACTCTGTATATTTAAATGGTTCCATTATCATCTTAATCTCCTCTGTTGTATATTGTGTGGAAATAAACTGCCTCCACTTTTCCAGAATTTTTTTTGACTCTTTATCTTTATTTCTCTCCACCTCCAACTTTTCCATGTACAGTACTTGCTTCAAGCATTCCCGGAGTTCAGAAAGCTCAGGGAGAGCTGGAACAAGCCAATGTCGCAAAATACATTTCTTGGCCGCTAGTATAGCGATGTGTATACCTTTTAGTGTCACTAGAGGACCCTCTTCTCCCTCAGACCCCAAGCTCCTGGTGGCATAATGGAACAGTAGACCTTGCGGGTTAAAAGTAAGTGAGAGATTCCATGTTTCTTTTATGAAACGGAGAACTTGACGCCAGTAGCCCTGAACCTCTGTACATAACCGTATGCAATGGTAAAGGTTTGCTTTTTCCAAGCTACATTTTGGGCAAGCCTGTAGAAATCCTGTGTTCTCCGATCCATAAGGTATGTTAAAAGCATAAATAGCTTTGTGTATTAGTCTAAACAATATTTCTCTCCATTGTTCACTCAGAACTGCCTTACGCACCAATGACATACCCTTGAGAATTTTCTGTGATATCTCTGGGTCCAGGAGGTGAGCCTCCCAACTCTTAAAAAGTTTAGTTTCTTGTTTTTCTGTGTCCTTGTTACGCAGTGCAGAGTATATCTTAGAGAGGATCCCCCTACTGTTTTCCCTTTTGCATAACTGCAGGAATTCCTAAGTATCTCCCAGAGACTGGAGGTGTGTCACCTTGTCCTTACAGAAGCTTTCTATTTGCTTATATTGTAGTATGTGTTTTGGACCTAGACTGAACTTATCCTCCATCTCCCTCCATTTCAGAAGTGATCCAGTTGAGGGTGATAGCACGTCGCCCAATACTGTTATCCCTTTCTGTCGCAAGCTTCCAAATAATTTGTTTTCAACCCCTGCTTTGAACGATGGCGATTTCCACAGTGGGAAAAATTGTGATATAAACATCGGCCTATTGAACAGCTTCCTAACATGCCGCCACGTTGCCAATGTGTCCCTTAGCACCAAACTTTGCTTGATCTCCGGGGTGTGTATCCTCAAAGGTAAATGTAGTAGGGCCTTTAGACTATAGGGGCTAGCTAACTGTGATTCTAAAAGTGTATTGGAAAAAATATTTGTCTCCTCTAGCCAATCCTGTGCGTGCCTCCACATGGCTGCCAAGTTGTAGAGCCTTATATTAGGAAGCTGAGCTCCCCCCTGTAACCTTCCCATTGTGAGTTTGTCATAACTAATCCTGGACCGCTTTCCTCTCCAGATGAATTTCGCAAAGGAATTCTTCAAGCATTTAACGTCTGAATGCCTCAGCAAAAGAGGGATATTCTGTATGGGGTATAACAGTCTTGCGAAGCTGATCATCTTAATCAGTTGTATTCTGCCCAAAATAGAGAGAGGTAGATCTCGCCATCTTTCCAGTTCCATTAGGATCTTTTTTATGAGGGGCAAGTAATTCAGACTGTAAGTCTCCGCCCCCCTGGACCCAATCCTGATACCCAGGTACGTTAAGGTAGTAACCACCTCCACCCCCTGTAGTCTGTTGGACAGCGACCCGCTATATCCCAAGGGCAACAGTTGGCATTTAGATTTATTAATTTTAAACCCCGAGAATTCCCCAAATTTAGTTAACGTATCCAGTATCCCTCCTAGATGTTGCACAGGGTCCTCTAAAAAGAGTAACATGTCGTCAGCAAAACATGTGATCCGTACTTCTCTGGATCCAATCCTAATTCCCCTAAAGACATCAGAGTTCAATAGATGAAGGGCTAGTGGCTCCAGGGCAATGTTACATAACATGGGGGAAAGAGGGCACCCCTGCCTTGTCCCTTTGTGGAGATGGAATGGGGACGAGATGAAGCCCGGGGTATGGAATCTTGCCTGTGGTGTTCGATACATGGCTGTTATGTAGCTTCGAAAGTTTCCAGTAAAAACCATCTTGTCTAAGACTAAATTCAGCCAGTGCCAATTCACATTGTCGAAGGCCTTTTCTGCATCAATCCCCAATAAAGCCTGCGACAATCCATCCTGCGTTCCCCTCTCAACTGCATCCTGGGCTGCAAAAACCGCCCTAATATTTTTAACTGCTGACCTGCCTTTTATAAAACCCAGCTGATGCATACCTATTAGTTTAGGCATCAAGACCGAGAGCCTGTTTGCCATCACCTTTGATATGATTTTAACGTCTTGATTGATTAGCGATATGGGCCTATACGATTCTGGCTGTAAAGGGTCCTTGCCTTTTTTATGAATGACTGTTATATAAGCCGTGTCACCAGAAGGCAGCATGGAATGGTTTCGGATGATGTCCTCAGAGACACTACATAGGGTAGGGATGACCTCTTTCATCAAAATTCTATAAAACTCCCCTGTCAATCCATCGGGTCCTGGGGCCTTACCAGGTGGCAAAACCTTGATAACCTCGTCTATATCTTCCTCCCCTATGGCAGCGTTCAGCATGTCCTGGTCTTCCGCCGAGATAGTATTCATCTGGATGTTTTTGAGAAATGCCTCTCCTTTGGCATTATCGCAAGGAAGTTGAGAGTATAGGTTCTCATAGTATCTGGCCAGAATTGTATTAATCTCCCTCGGATCCGTCTTTAAAGAACCACTGTAGTCCTTCCGGCATAAAATGTTTTTCGATCCCCTGCTATTCCTTACCAGATTTGCTAGTAAATGACCTGACTTATTGCCAAATTTGAATAGGGAAGCCCTCAACTTATCTGCAAAAAACATCTCCAACCTCTTCTGATGTAATTCAAATTGCTCCTTTGCTGATGTCCACTTTACTCTGTTATCTTCATTGGGAAGATTTAGATTTAGGAAATTGGTGTATGCCTGCCTGAGCTTCTCAGTGGCCCTATCAAAATGACTCCGTAGGGTTCTTTTTTTGGCCGCCACGTAGGCCATTATCCTCCTCCTCAGTACCGCCTTACCTGTGTCCCCGGGGTTGCCGTGTGGGATTGGTTGTCCCTTGCAAATTCCCCCCACCACCTTTTCAAGAGTTCCTTGAAATGTTCATCTGACATGAGAGATCCCGGAAGACGCCACAATATGTCTGAGCCCCTGGGATATAGGTCCTGTAAAGTAATCACTACCGGGGAATGATCGGAGATCACCAAGTCTCCTATCTCGATTGAATCTACCCTCCCCATCAATGAAGCGTTGGCTAGGAAGTAATCTAGCCGAGACCACGATAAATGTACGTGTGAGAAATGAGTAAATTGTCTCTCTTCAGGATTAAAATGCCTCCATACATCTGTTAAACCTGTCGTATCACAAAGTGATTTGATCAAGCTCGGCCTGGAACCAGTCACCCCCTTACGGGTAATAGTACGTTTCCTATCCTCTACGTCACTCATGACACAATTAAAGTCTCCACTTACCAGTACTGCCACTACTGTTTAAGATGGAAGTCCCTAGCTGGTGGAAAAATTGTTTGTTTTGGGAATTTGGAGCATAGACGTTAAAGAGGGCAATACGCCCTGCTGGAGTGTCTAAGTCAATTTTCAGACAACGACCCTCCGCATCTGTCTCCTGACTGATAATGTTGCATGGGGTATTCTTATTTATAAGCAGGATCACACCTGCTTTCCCTTGTACTCAGGCAGACCCCGTACATCCCCCACCCAGAATTTCCGAAGGCGGGAAAAATCCTTTTCTGTAAGGTGGGATTCCTGGAGTAAAACTATGTCTGGTTTAAGCTTTTTAAGGTATCTGAGTACCATTGTGCGTTTATGCGGAGAACGTAGCCCCTTTATATTCCACGTAATTACCCTCATTTCTTGGCCCTAACCCTAGTAGGATTTAATAGAACCACAAAGAACTTAGGTATGGTATATACCCTTCCCACAACCCCCCCCTCCCCCCACCAACCTACACAACAGTTATCCCGAAACCTCCTGACCTCCTAACTTTTCTTTTCCTAATCTCGCTGACTTCTATTTTTTCGTGCACCTTGGTGGAGGCGAAAAGAAATTCCTCCTAAACTTCAAAGCAGAACAAGCATTACCCCCCCCTCCCTATCTCTTGAGCAAAGCCAAATGTCTGCCCTCCCTCTGCCCCTAGAGAAACTTTCCTGATTCCCTAATAGACGGATCTTTTCTGTAGGGGTTCTACTCTTCCCCTCCAGCCTTACATCGGGCCCCTAGCCTTAGATGTTTATGTCGTTGTTTAAGGAGAAAAACCAACATTTTAAAGACTAAAACAATTTAAAAAAAGGGAAAATGGCCCGAAGACCAGGAAACCTGAGGTTTTCGGTTTTTAGGAGCCAAAATTTTTCCAATTGTTGGGGGATTTTCGTGCCCCCGAGGGCTTGTTTTTTGGGCTTGGCGCTGGTCCTCCGTCTTTTTCCAAATTTTTTCTCTTCCAAGTCCGCGCTGCGATTTTTTTTGTAGGATGTTTTCAGTAGTTCGATCCTTTCCCCTTTGGCATACACTGGGGGGCCCTCTTGAAAAAATTTTAAGCACCCGGGGAACTGCAAATTGAAGCAAATTTGGTTCTTGCCCAGGGCTGTATGATATTGGAAAAAAATTTTTATTAGCCACTTCAATGAGTAATCAGAAAACAGAAGAAGCTTGTTCCCTTTGTATAGTAAGGGCGTCTCGGGGAGGGGAAATTATTGTAGAAGCCGCGTTTTTTTTCGGAAAAAAATTTCCGTATTTCATATTACTGGTTAGGCTTTTTTTTCTCAGTTCCTCTTTGGATGTGTGTCGTGGTGGCCCAATTTTTTGGGCTGCTCAACCCTTTAAGTGTTGGGGATGTTGTGGGCTTGTGGGATGTGTTTGCAATTTCTGCAGATCTTTTGTTGGAGATTCGCTAAAAACTTAAACCTCAATTTTTTCCTCGGGGAAAGGTTTTTTTAGGTCTCAAATTTTTTTTGTAAATTTTGTTCTTTTAATCCCGCTCCATAGTACTCCTTACACCCAGGATACAAACATCAACCACTCCACTCTTTTCCCGTCTTGGATGCGGCCCCTGTGATTTTTAGTTTCCTTTTAGTGCTGATACTGTGATGTACGCACTTTTAATGAGGCAGATATGGGATTCTCAAGGAGGCCTAATTGTTGGGGCAAGCAGCTTAACCACTGTGATAGCATAGATTTGATGGTATTTTTAAAAGGAATGTCTTTCCTATCACCCTTTGGTCCTTCTGGCCCCGGGGGAGTTTTTGCTTGCTCATGTGCTGAGGGTGCATTTTCCTTGTGACAGTGAGTGGTGGTTTTTAAATACAGATCCCCCGTAAATACCCCCTGTTGCTTGTTGTCACTGTCTGGGGAAAAGTTGGACCTTCCTCCTGAGTCCTGCGGGTTGCGTCCGCCCGTCCCTTTTGGGGGGGCGCGGGGGATCCGGCACCATCTTAGGGGCAAGAGGGTGTCCTGGCTTGCCCTTATTTAGGAATGCCCGCCTCCCCGTTTTTGCTCGGCGCTCCCCAGGTGGGGCGCGCCCCGATGCCATGGCACTTAGTGTAACTGCCCCGGTATGTGGCGTGGGGGTTAGGGAGAGGTGGCGGGGCCCGGAGCTCTCCTCTGTGCTCGGCCATGCAGCGCCGGAACCGAAGTTCTTGGAGGGGGCTTTAATACTACCAAAGGTCCCCGGATGGGAGGGTTCCGAGCGGGCCCGATTTTTGATGGCGTCGCTTTGAGTAGGATAGTAGTGGGCTGTCTGGGGGGGTCCCCAAAAGGGACCCCCAGCCCCCAAAGGGGGTTCATTTGGGGAAGGGGTAGCCAGTGCAGGTCTAGAATAGACAGGTTTTTTTTGAAGGAGGAGGCTGTCTCGTCACCAGTGTCGGTGGTCGAGGTGGAATTCTCCGATCACTGTATGATTATGTTTTCTCTGAATGTTTCAAAAACCTCTCGCATGGGCCGAGGCTACTGGAAGCTCAATTCGTCGCTCCTGGAAGAAGCAGAGATCAGACAATCCTTCGAGGACTTTCTTCAGAGTCAGGTACCTTTAATGGGGTCTATGCAGAAGAAGTCAGAGGTGGTGGGAGATATTCAAGAAAAGGGTGTCGGGGTTTTCTTACGCCAGACCTCTAACCTCAGGAGCTGGAGCAGGTACCCCCTGTAAGAGCCTGAGGGAGGAAACTCGAGCATCTTGTCTCGACCGGGGGTAGCCGCGAGGAGATCTCCGGAGTGAAGTCCATGCTCTTGAGGTGTCAGTACGATAGGCACGCATCCTTGGTTTTTGAGAGGGATTTCGGAAAGTACTGCTCGCCCGACCTTACAAGAACTGCAGGATGTCAGTAAGTTGTAAATGGTGACAGGCCTGAGGGATAGTTCAGGGTCTCTGAAAGGGGTCCAGATCAGAGATCCTGGAGTCCCCCGGGGTCCTTTACTCACACCTCTTAGGGCAGGGGGGGAACTGGATCGGGACAGGATGGCGGCTTTCCTGGCTGACGCCATCCCTAGCCCAGGGGTAAACCTCTCACTGGACGTTTTGACAGAATCGATCAGAGAAGAGGAAGTGAAGGTGGCGATTGAGGGCTTAGCCCTCAAGAAGTCACCTGGCTCTGATGGTCTAACATCAGAGTTTTAAAAGGGACCTTTAAGGACACCTTGGTTCCCCTCTTGACTGAGGTAATAAATGAGTGTCTTCCTCGGGAACTTTGCCAAAAGTCAATGAGGAGGTTCACCCACTGATAATTCTCTCAAAGGGTAAAGATCCCCTCCCAATTGAAAATTTGGGGCGTCCTTTATAGCGCTGCTCAATGGGGAAACAGGAAGATTCTGGCAAAAGTGCTTTTCAACCGGCTAATTAGAGTTGCCTCCCAGCTCCTGTCGGGGGCTCAGCACTGCTCTGTTCCAGGCCGCAGCACAATTAGTGCAGCCCTCGGTGTCCGGGAAGCCGTGGAGCAGGGCAGGGCGGGTCACTGGAGGGGCTACACACTGTCTTTGGATCAGGCCAAGGCCTTTGATCGGGTTTGCCATGAGTATCTCTGGGCCACGCTTCTGAGATAGGGCCCTTTGCCGCGGCGCGGTTTGTAGATTGGTTAAGAACTTTGGGTAAAAGGGGGCTGGAGAGCTTTCCGCTTGTGAACAGGTGGATTGGGCGGCCTTTTGGGGGTGGGCTCGGTGTGCGTCGGGGTTTTGTCCTCTCAGCCCTTTGCTCTACGTGTTCGCCATTGACCCCTTTCTAAGGAGGTTGGATGGTGGACCGTTGGCGGGGGTGGGGATGGGCCTGCGGGCATCGGTTCCTCCTCTGAAGGTCGTAGCTTACGCAGATGATGTCACTGTCTTTGTTTCCTCTTCGGAGGAGGTGGATTGTGTGATGTCAGAAGTAGTCGGCTATTCGGAGGCATCCGGATCCAGTATCAACCGGGAGAAGTGTGAAAGCCTCTGGTTGGGAGAGGGAGATCCAGCATTCAACCTCCCGGACGCCCTCCCTGTGCCCCAGGAATCAATTCAGATCCTCGGCATTGAATTCGGCCAAAGGGATTACCCCCGGAAAAACTGGGAAGGCAGGCTGAATAATGCCACTCAGAAGGTGGACCAGTGGAAAGGGTGGTCCATGACCCTGAGAGAGCGGGTGAACTGATCAAGACCTACCTGCTCCGTTATTTCTACCTGGGCAGGGTGTGCCTTTTGCCCGAGTCTCTCTGGCCGCAGATCTACACCCGTGTTTTTTCAGCTACTTTGGGGGAAAAACAGGTTGTACCTAGTCAAGCGGGATGGTACGTACCGCCGAGGAGGTCGGGGGGTTAGGTATGGTTAAACCCCCGTGGTTTTCCTGGTCAACACCTTTATTAAGACCAACATAGCGAGCCTCTGGATAGAAGGACCTCCTCCGTGGGTCGCCTCCTGCAGGGAATGGCTGCAGTCCTACTTCCAGGAATGGGAGTTGGTAGGTCGAGTGAAGATCTTCCGCAGACCACACGGATATCTCCCGGCTTACGCTGCACTGACTCTGAAAATCATCCGTCGATGGGGTCTGGACGTGACGGAGGTGAGGACTTCTGCCAGGAAATCCTGGATGAGAGGGTCTTATCAACGCATTTTCCCGGGGCCCGTTGACCTTAGGGATTTTCCCAGGTCGGGTCTGAGGGCGGGCCCTTTCGGGCTTTAACTCAGTAGGATCCCTTGAAATTTTGGGGGCTTGGCCTGGCGCTGCTTCCATGGAAAACTATATGTAAGGAGCAATGTGAAGTTTAGGAGACCCGAGGGTAGGGATGTCCTCGGTTGGAGGTGCGATGGCGTTTCTGAGACAAAGGGCACTTCCTACTTCACTGCCCCTTTAATATAGAGGTATACACCAGGGTGGGAGCTTCCATCGGCTGGCCCCAACTGGCCGGTCTCTCCTATGCGGAGTGGGCGTACGGGGCGTTCAGAGAGCGAGGGGGGCCAGGGACCTGTGCACTTTTATACATTTGTTAGATAGTGGTCAGGTATCACGTGTGGCACGGGCCCGGTTGCTTAGTGTCGACGCGGCAGAAAACCCTCCCAGGGGAAGAGGTTATTAGGAACATTCTAGGTGACCTGGTGAAGGTGCGCTCTCTGGAGTTCGAGAGACTGGGGGCCCCTCAGGGCATCCACCTCTTTGAGGGGCTTCTCTTTCCAGGTGCCCTAGGTTTTCGGAGACTCCTTCATCCTGGTGGTGGGCTGAGATCTGACACTTTGCTTTTTGTTTTGTTTTGAAGTGTGAGGTAAGGGAAAGGGTTGGAGATACGAACCAGAGTCTCAGGGAGTCTGGGGTTGTAATTCCAGCTTTATGATATATTTGGGATGTGGGTTTTGTTTTCAGTATGTTTATATTCTGTACATATGTATATTTAAATGTATGTATATAGTTAGGAAGTAAAAAATAAATTAAAAATTGGGGGGGTATAGTTAGGTTGGGAGCGGGTTTTGGGATTTTAGAGAGCAAAGGGGGGTAATGGGAAATAAAGAATGAACATTAAAGGGCTTTTGGACTGGGAAAAAAATAAATTAATAAATTAAAAAAAAGGGGGAGGATATCGTTAGGTTGGGCGGGGGGTTTGGGGATTGTAGAGAGTAGGGGTGTAATGGGAAATAAATGAACTTAAGGACACGGACTTTTGGAAATAGAAAGGGAAAAAAATATATATAATATAAAAAAAAAGGGGGGGGATATAGTTAGGTTGGGAGGGTTTTTTGGGGGGAATTTGAGGAGTTAGGGGTATAATGGTAATAATGGACATTATGGACATTTGGACTTTGGAAAAAAACAAGAAAAAAAGTGGAAAGAACTTGTATATATGTAAATAGTATTGACATTGTAAATAGCTGAGGTAATCACAGGTGGGCCAGCAGGGGGTGTATATAGTTTTTTTTTATTTTTTTAAATATTTATATTAAAAAAAAAAAGAAAAAAAAAAGGTGTGTGTATGGTTTGAATGAATGGAGTGAATGGAGCTGGACCGGTCAAAATTGTAAATATGTTCAAGTTTATGGTTTCTGTATTTTTCAGTTTATTTGTTTCACTGGTTGTTACTTTGTTCAGATTCTACTTTATACAATAAAAAAAAGTTGCGCTCTGGAGTATAATACAGGATGTAAATCAGGATCAGTACAGGATGGTAACGTATGTACACAGTGACTGCACCAGCAGAACAGTGAGTGCAGCTCCGGAGTATAATACAGGATGTAACAGAGGATCAGTACAGGTTTAAATAATGTATGTACACAGTGATGCACCAGCAGAATAGTGAGCGCAGCTTTTGGAGGATAATACAGGATGTAACTCAGGTTCAGTACAGGATAAGTAATGTATGTACACAGTGACTGCACCAGCAGAATAGTGGGTGCAGCTCTGGAGGATAATACAGGATGTAATCAGGATCAGTACAGGATATGTAATGTATGTACAGTGACTGCACCAGCAGAATAGTGAGTGCAGTAGGGAGTATAATTTCAGGATGTAACTCAGGATCAGTACAGGATAAGTTTAATGTATGTAACACAGTGGACTGCACCGCAGAAAAAGTGGCGCAGCTCTGGGAGTTTTAATACAGGATGTAATCAGGGTCAGTACAGGATAAGTAATGTATTTTACAGTGATGCACCAGCAGAATAGTGAGTGCAGCTACGGAGTATAATACAGGGTATAACTCAGGATCAGTACAGGATAAGTAATGTATGTACACAGTGACTGCACCAGCAGAATAGTGAGTGCAGCTCTGGAGGAAAATACAGGATTTTAACTTTTCAGTGGGTTTCTATTAAAGGAAATTTTACAGTTCTTTTTACCTGTCACGTTTTTGGGGCCTATATTTTATACTAATTAATATTCCTAAACTCTTAACAGTCCAGCGCTTTTTGATTGGCCCAAATGTCCCCAGTTTATTGGCCCAACTATTGATGAAGACTTCTCATCCCATCTCCTATCACTTCCAGTCAGAGTCCTGTGACGGTTGCCTCGTGGGGAGTACAGGCCCCCAAAAGTTTCATAGGGACGTACTGTTTTTTTATGGCGCACCGGGTGCAGGTTCCCTATTGCCAGGGTTCAGCACCGGACAGCTCCGAGCGTAGGTTCCACTATGAATGGAAGGACCTCAGTTCATGAAGGGGTTAAAAGTTGTGGGGTCCCTGTAAGAAAAGCTGAGGCTTAGATTGGGCAGTGACAGGAGATGGAGACGACACCTCTGCTCTTCAGCTGGAGACAGGCAAGTGATGCTCCTGTGTTCATTTCCACCATTGTGTCGCCACGCGGAAATCATCTCTGCAATTATTCCGATTCATACTGGAAATCGCGTCGCTTACAGACAAGCATTGTGCGGGGGAACAAAGGCGGTAAATAATCTGTGGACTGAATATTAAGTGGCTGCTTCCTGCAAGGCGCAAAGTTTCGTTTGGCAAACTTGTTTTCTGCACAAAAAACTTTAGAAGTGAAATTAGCAAAATGAGCGATCGCATATTCAAGATTTTTGGGACATTGGTATCATGACCTGATATCGATATGACTTGGTAGCGCTATATGGCAGCATAATGGGGCAACGTGATGGCTCGATGGTAGCAATACGCGTATGATGCTATAGACTATGTAAGGGTATAATTGTGATTTTGAAGAGCTATATAGCGCCATTATGGTGCTATAGATGTTATAATAGACACTTTCTAGTGCCATATGGCGCTATTATCATTCTTTGTAATGGCTCTATGGTGGTAGTATAATACTATAGATTATGTAAGGGTTATAAAGTGAATTGTAGGGCTATATGGCGGAAATTTTTGGGGCTATAGATGTTATAATAGACACTATGTAGAGCCATATGGCAGTATTATGGTAATAAGTGATGGCCTTTTTAGCATTATGGTGCTATATGGTATAATAGACACTTTGTAGGGATATATGGTGGCATTATGGTGCTATAGGGTGTTATAATAGACATTTGTAGGGATATTTGGTGGCATTATGATACTATAGATTATGTAAAGGTATAATTATGACTTTGTTGGGGGTATATGGCAGGATTATGGTGCTATATGGGTTTGGGTCTATGGTGGCATGTTTCTATAGATTATGTAAGGGTATAAAAGTGACTTTGTAGGGTTTTATGGCGGATTTTTGATACTATTGATATTATAAGGGTTTTAATTGTGACTTTGTTGGGCTATATGGGCAACTTTTTGGGGCTTATTTGGCTCTGTGGGTGGCTTATAGTGCAGTAGATTATGTAAGGGTTTTAAATAGGACTTTGTATGGTGATATGGCAGTGTTAGGGGGCTACATGATGGGTGCTATGGTGGCAGTTGAAAGGGAATGTAAGGGTTAATGTGGCATTATGTGGCTGTATTATGGCACTGTTAGAAGCTTATGATGCTACATGATGCTTGTGATGAGGCTTTTATGGGAGCAATATGGGGCCATTATTTAAAGCTATATGTAGTAGAAAAAGGGTTTAATAGTGACTTTGTAGGGCTATATGGTGGCATTATGGTTTCTATAATTATGTAAAAGGTTTTAATTGTGACTTTGTAGGGCTATATGGTGGATTATGGTGCTATATGATGGTTTAATGGACATATGTAGAGCCATATGGCAGTATTATCGTGCTAAGTGATGGCTCTATGGTGGCATTATGATGCTATAGATGGTATAAGGGTATAATTGTGACTGTAGGGCTATATGGCGGCATTATGGGCTATATGTTGACTCTATGGCGGCATTATGATGCTATAGACTATGTAAGGGTTTAATAGTGACTTTAGGGCTATATGGTGGCATTATGATGCTATAGATTATGTAAAGGTATAATTATGACTTTGTAGGGCTATATGGCAGGATTATGGTGCTATATGATGGCTCTATGGTGGCATTATGATGCTATAGATTATGTAAGGGTTTAATAGTGACTTAAAGGGCATATGGCGGCATGATGGGGCAACGTGATGGTCTATGGTGCAAATTTCACATATGAGCTATAGGATATGTAGAGTAAATGTGATTTGAAGGCTATGTAGCGCATTATGATGCTATAGATGGTATAATAGATACTTTGTAGGGCTATTGGAGGCATTATGATCTATAGATTTATTTAGGGTATAAAAGGGGACTTTGTAGGGATATGGCGGTTATGGTGCTTTTGTGTTATAAAATGCGAAAAGAAAAAAAGAGGGGAGCGCCAATGTGTTTTATGTTAAGGAAAACAGTGTATAATGGTTAAAATTGGGTTCTACCTTTGTGTTGCGCTTTTAGTTTAGAGGCACAACATCTTAAGCATTACGGGG
>JAODAL010056643.1:0-23167 GCA_025379985.1 Phyllomedusa bahiana | reverse complement strand
GCCCCCTTGAAAGACACATGAAGCGTGATCGAGGTAACCCCGTTGTCTATAACCTTCTCTGTTGTGGAAGTAGTCACCCCCTCCCCCTGTAAAGGGGATTTTGATAGAAAAATTCTCCAGAGAGAGACAAATTGGATTTTTCGTCTCAAGAAACTTCATCCATTTGGCCTCAATGATTCTCTTTCTTTTGCATCGTTTATCTAAGGTATTTGTCTGTACTGTATTATGTATCTTTTTGTCTGCTTTAAGGCCCGTTTACACGGCACAGGACAAATACCGGTCGCGTGAGGATGACTTTTCTCCATGATTAGCGAAGAAAAGCCTTCTCCCTTCACATTCACTTGTTCATTTTCCGTCCGAAAACCGGACGGAAGAATGAACGTGTAGAATGTTGTTCGGGCCGCTGCCGCTTTGAAAAACCGCCAGGAGGAAAACCCGTGGAGTGGGGACTGCTGCACGGGTTTTCCACAGAGCCCCACATAAAATTTTGCAGCTGGTTTTTCAGACGGTTTGCGGTTTTGCAAACCGTCCGCAAACCGGTGCCGTGGGGACAAGGCCATAGATTTATTTATTAATATTTTCTATCCCTGCTCCTGTGTAATCATAGGTGGTATATGCTCGCTACTGTATATTTATATTATTCCGTCTTTGTTTCTAGACTGTGGTACATACGGGTGTCACTTTGGCACCCCTGCGTACATCCTAATTCTGTACATGCGCGGGCGCATGTGTATGCACATTCTGCCTTTTTTGGCCGTGTGTGCTTTGCGCAGATGCAAAGGTTTGATGCGGGTGTGCTCTGCAGCAATAGACACCACCAGCATCCTATACAGATGTGACTGTCTTACGCAAGCGCACTTTACTTTTTCCGATCAACTGATCACAGGTTATGTGCCTACGCATGCGCAGACATCTTGCGCATGTGTGTCTTGGATCTTTCGACTGCGGGCGCTGTGCACAGGCGCGACTGGCTAGTGCTGGTACGATCTGTAGTCTTATACGCCGCCGGGGTCTTGCGCAGGCGCGACTTGCCTGAGCAAGCGCGTTTCGTTCTTGCACACGCCGTTCCTATAACTTATCTTCGTCTCACACAGGTGAGTTGAGTTATTGGTTTATTTTTTAAGTGAGCTGTTATTCCTCTTTGCCACTGTCTACCCTCCATCATGCAGTATGTCTTTCAAGTGGGGATCCTCGCTTTTCATATCGGGACCCTGATTTATCACCATCATTGTATTCAAGGGATGTAAGCCTTTCTTTATTTATGTTCTATGTATATGAAACGCCCCGCACTGCGGTCCGACGCCCGGACCATGGCAACTTGCACCTCCCGGCCCCCGGTGCCTTCCGTGCCGCGGACCAGGCGTCTGACCCCAGGCACGGCCAGCCCCGGCATGCACTGTGCTGCTACTCACCTAGCCGCATCCTGCTTCTTCCTTCAGCGGAGTGCGGCAGTCTCTTCTTCTGCCTGCACTATCCCGGCCGGCCACTAGGGGCAGGCGCGAGCAGCTTTCTTGGATTTAAAGGGCCAGTACTTAATTGGTGTTCCCTTTCCACCTATGGCCTTGGGGCACGGGCTTTATAGGGATAACCCTTTCTGCTGTCAGTGCCCAGTTGTTGGTGTCCCTGCATTAGTGACGTCTCTTGGCGTTTGCTAGCATTCTCTCTGACGGTTCCATAGCTTCTACTTTTCCGCTCCTGCCTTGTCAGTCCTGTCTAGTAAGTCCTGCCTACTCTGGTTCTATGCTCTGGTGTCCTGCCTACTCCAGTGTCCGTGCTACCTGCTTCAGCTGTCACCACTGGGTCCCGTATCGGGGGTAGCGACCTGGGGGATTCCCTGCGGCAAAGCCCGTCCTGCCTTGCGGCGGGCTCCGGTGAAGACAAGGGGCCTCTTAGATTCCGCTCCCCAGCGTAGGGTACGCCAACTCTTAGTGGTGACCGGTGGATCCACTTCCCGCTCGCTGAGCGGTCCTGTCAGTACAACTGGGCCATGGATCCCGCCTTTCAACCGATACCAGACACAGAGATCCTCGTGGCTGAAATCACGCGCAAGGGTGCCCGTCAAGAGCAACTCTTCGTCATGCTCCAGAACCTTGTGGCTCGTCTCGGGGAACCACCTGTGGCCATGGCTCTGGCACCTGTCTCCATTCCGGTTTTCGCTCCGGTACCTGCAGCATCTAGCAGTTCCTCCCTGCACCTGCCTTTGCCACCTCGCTACTACGGGGATCCCAAGGCCCGCAGTGGGTTTTTGAACCAGTGCACGATCCACTTTGAAGTCCTGGCACACCAGTTCGCTACTGAACGGGCTAAATTGGCCTTCATTATTTCCCTCCTCTCCGGTGAAGCACTGGCTTGGGTGACACCCCTGTGGGAACGTGGAGATCCGCTGACAGCCAATCTAGCGAATTTCCTGTCCACCTTCCACAAGGTATTTGAAGAGCCGGGACGAGCCTCCTCCGCGGCCTCTTCCCTTCTTTGTCTCCGACAGGGTGACTCCCCGGTGGGACAGTATGCTATACAATTCCGGACTTTATCCTCAGAGTTGTCCTGGAACAACGAGGCCCTGGTCGCAACCTTCTGAGAGGGGTTGGCTGGTCGTATTAAGGATGAATTGGTAGGGCGTGATCTGCCCACCAGCCTGGATGACCTCATCACCTTGGCCACCCGCATCGACATCCGTTTCTTGGAACGTCAACAGAAGGTTCTGCTTCAACGGGATAGTTATCGCCCTCGTAGGAGCACCAGTCTTTCAGAGTCCCCTGCAGCCTGTCCCTACATCCAATCGGGAGGAGCCTATGCAAGTCGATAGGGCCCACCTGTCGAAGGAGGAAAAGACTCGCAGACGCAACCAAGGACTCTGCCTCTACTGTGGTGTCCAAGACCATCTGCGTAGGAAGTGCCCCCTGCGTCCGGGAAACTACAGAGCCTAGGCTTCGTGGGAGAGGCGCAACTGGGCACGGAACTCTCCTCTTTGCCATTGACCATGATGGTCAGTCTAAAGCTTCCCTCCGGTTCTTGCCTTCGAGTTGCCGACTTTGTGGACTCTGGTTCGGCGGGCAACTTTATGTATCCTGCTCTTGTGGATAGGTACCGGCTGCCTGTGATTCCCTAAGACAAGCATCTCTCTGTCTCATCTGTGAATGGAGAAGTTCTTACCTTCACTATCCGGCACTGCACGCAACCCCTTTACTTATGTGTAGGAGTACTACATCAGGAAAAGATCTCCTTCCTTGTCTTGCCATGCTCCTCTAGTACTCTTCTCCTGGGGCTCCTTGGGTTGCAGGACCACAGTCCCAAAATCGACTGGAAATGGGGGAAGTCACTCGGTGGGGCACTCGGTGCCACTCTACTTGCATGTCAGTACCACGTCCTCCCCGTTTAGTGGTTAGCTCGACCATCCTTCCAGCCGTTCCAGCTCCACCAGGCCTTCCTGCTCACTACCGGGAATTTGCGGATATGTTCTGCAAGAAACAGGCAGAGTTTCTTCCTCCTCATCGGCCCTACGATTGCCCTATAGAGCTGCAGCCAGGATTTACGCCTCCCGGGGTAGAGTGTACCCCTTGTCTTGGCCTGAAACTGAGGCTATGTTGGCGTAAATTAGGGAGAATCTGGAAAAGGGCTTCATCCATAAAACATCTTCTCCTGCGGGAGCTGCCTTCTTTTTTCTTGTCGAGAAGAAGGATGGGTCTTTGCGGCCTTTTATTGACTATCGAGGTCTCAATAAGATCACAATCAAGAATTGCTGCCATTGATTTCAGAACTCTTTGATAGGATCCGGGGTGCTACTGTCTTCTCCAAACTCGATCTTCGAGGCGCCTACAACCTGATCCGAATACGAGAAGGGGACGAGTGGAAGACCGCTTTTAACACCCTAGATGGCCATTACGAATATCTGGTCATGCCTTTTGGCCTTTGCCGTGCCCCCGCTGTATTCCAAGAGTTCGTGAATGACATCTTCCGAGACCTCCTCTACCACTGTGTTCTAGTCTACCTGGATGATATCTTATTCTACTCTCCAGATCTCAAGTCCCATTGGGCTCATGTTCGTCTGGTACTCTCACATCTTAGACAGAACCATCTCTATGCCAAGTTGGAGAAGTGCCTATTTGAACAGACTAGTTTGCCATCATCTCCGCACAAGGCCTTCTAATGGACCCGGAAAAGTCTTCGGCAGTATTAAACTGGCCCCGCCCTGTCGGTCTCCGAACTATCCAGCGGTTCATCGGTTTCTCCAACTACTACCGCCAATTTATTCCACATTTCTCCACTCTCATAGCTCCTATTGTCTCTCTCACTAAGAAAGGCAGTAACCCTCGTTTATGGACTCCTGAGGCTGAAGAAGCCTTTGCTCATTTAAATTCAGCCTTTACCTCCACCTCTGTTCTTCACCGCCCGGATCCGGAGAGTCCCTTCTTTCTGGAAGTCGATGCCTCGTCGGTAGGAGCTAGAGCCGTCCTCCTGCAAAAGATTGTCAATGGCAAATTCATTACCTGTGCTTTCTTCTCTAAGACCTTGTCGCCCGCTGAAAAGAACTACTCCATCGGGGACAGAGCGATCAAACTGGCCTTGGGCGAATGGCGGCATCTTTTGGAGGGCGCTCTACATCCTGTGACCATCTACACAGACCACAAGAATCTGCTATACCTACAGACGGCTCAATGTTTGAATCCTCGCCAGGCACGCTGGTCATTATTCTTTTCTCGTTTCAACTTCACTCTCCATTACCGGCCTGCCGCAAAAAACCTCAAGGCGGATGCTGTGTCCCGTCCACAGATATCTCTGACTCGGAGTCTGAACCACAGTACCTGATCCCTCCTGAACATCACGTCTATGTGGCATCTGTAAAGTTGCGAGAAATTCCGCCTGGTAGGACATTCGTGCGCCCCGCCCTAAGGAAACACATTCTGTCCTGGGGTCATGCTTCGAAAGTGGCCGGCCATGCTGGATATCGTAAATCTCTCCAACTTATCGCACGTCACTACTGGTGGCCCTCCTTCGCACAGGACGTCAAGGAGTTTGTGCTGTTCTGTAGCTTCTACGTTTCCGCTCCTGCCTTGTCAGTCCTGCCTTGTCAGTCCTGCCTAGCCAGTCCTGCCTACTCTGGTTCTACGCTCCGGTGTCCTGCCTACTCCAGTTCCACGCTCCAGTCGTCCCTGTGTCCGCGCTACTTTCTTCGGCTGTCACAGCTGGGACCTGCGTTGGGGGTAGCGACCTGGGGGATTCCCTGCGGCAAAGGCCGTCCTGCCTTGCGGCAGGCTCTGGTGAAGACAAGGGACCCCTTAGACTCTGCTCCCCAGCGTAGGGTATGCCAACTCCTGGCGGTGACCAGTGGATCCACTTCCCGCTCGCTGAGTGGTCCTGACAGTATATCATCTTGCTATTATTGTGGGTTTTGTCTGTTTCCACATTTGTTCCCCAATGAACCTGTGTGATATACAGGGGAAACGCGTCAAAACCTCATTGGTGGATAGGATCCCACATTGGTGGATATGTTGGAACTCGCATTAGTGGAAATATCTGATATTATTAATGTGTAATAAGCTTATCTACTAGTGATGAGCGATTACGTTGACTATCGTCATCGGGTCGATAGTCGATATCGGCAATTATCAAGAGGATTTCCGATAGTCGATAATAGATTATCGCCGATCACCATTAAAGTCTATGGGAGAGCAACAACACCTTCATTCTTACACCCAAACAGGGCTGGAGACGCTGGAATTAACATCCACAACAGTCAAATGGATACGTGCTACATCTTAGGCAACACACTTAGGTTATAAAAGCCACAGAAAAAAACTCACAGACCATTCACTATCCCTGCTTGTACCAACAGCCGACCCCTTAAACCTGCATGACCCACAAATTAAAAAGTGCCAGAAGGCAGTATGATTTGAACCATCATTTTACTTGAACTGGACATTGAATATCCCTGTCCTGGAATGCAGCATAAGCCCCAAACCTGCATGACCCCCAGATTTAAAAAGTGCCGGAAAAAGGAGTCTTTCAACCACTTTTTTAGTTTCACTGGACATTGACTATATCTGTCCTGTACCGCAGAATTACCCCCTAAACCTGGTTGACCCACAGATCACAAAGTGGCACTATGCTATTTTGTACAGTGACTGTCATTTAGTATATTTTTTGGTAACTGACATTTGTTTACAGAATTTATTTAGGGAAGTTTTATTTATAGTTTTACATTAATATCATTTTGCTTTTTTTTCAAGTGTGATAACATACAACATACACCCCTCCCTGCAGTTTTTAAAGGTATTTTTTACACGTGTAGATGTGTTAATTCGTCCACACACCCCATAAGTAATAAAAATGTCCTAATCATCCCCAAAACACTTCTTAGTTGAGAAGACATTTGCCCTCCTGGCTTCTGAGAGTGATTCAGCCAATCAATTCAATGGTTTCATTTTTCCTCCAAATCCTTCCTCAGTGATTAGGGACAGACTCCCCTGGAGATCAAATGATGCGACCCCATAGTGACTCCAGCCCCAGAAAATTTTAAGCCTCAAATTGTGCAATTTGTGTCCAGCCCTGGAGCCCTTTTTGACACTACTTAACCTCACAGAAATCACCTTTTTCAAAATCTGATTTTTTAGAGAAATTTGAAGCTCTCCTGATTGCCCCTAACGGTGAGAGCCAGTGCTGCCGTCAGCCATCTGTTAACACGGAGGTCCAGCTGCCAGGGCCAGACTTACAGTGGGTGCGGTGAGAGCCCAGGCTAGCATCTGTCATCTATTAACACGGAGGTCCAGCTGCCAGGGCCAGACTTACAGTGGGTGCGGTGAGAGCCCAGGCTAGCGTCTGTCATCTATTAACACGCAGGTTCAGCTGCCAGGGCCAGAGTTACAGTGGGTGCGGTGAGAGCCCAGGCTGGCGTCCGTCATCTATTAACACGGTACAAATGCCCTTATGACGCAGCAACGAAAACAGTCGTGCTGAAGCAGAGTGCAGAAGTGGAAGTGTGAGGTAAGACCTCCAGCCTTCCTCAGTACACAGTCAAGACCTGGGTAGCGCTTGCCCCTCCGTATGAGTGCGGACCAATTGAGCTTCACTTGGAAATACTGGTGGTTAACGCTCCTGTTCCACCCAGGTGCCCTTTTTCTTGGCATTCTTTTTTTCATTTTACTCAACGTGCTGGAGGAAATTGTCTCTGTTCTTTGTTCTCTGTCCGTGCTCCATACTCCATGTCCTCTGAATAACCTACATCTGGTCAAGTCTTCCTGTACCTCCCTTGTACAATTCAGAGGAATTTTTTTACCAGCTATTTTGTACATGCAAGTTTTTAGTAGTTTAATTCTAGAAAACACATTTTTAAAATAGGATGGAATCCCACCATGTCTTTGTTTCTCTTTTTTAATTGCATTAAATGGGTTGTCTCAATACAGGGATTGCTAGCTATGTTAAAGATCTTGCAAAAAACAAGTCATTTTGCAATATGTGTCCATTAACAGTGTCCTACCTATTCCTGTTTCTGACAGCACCATCACCCTTGAGCCACTCTTGACAATTGTGAAGAACAAATGTCTGTTAGAAACCACATTTTTTACAATAGGACCTGTAGTCTAGCTGCATTTCACAGCAAAATGCCCCCAAAAATTCAAAACATGACCCATGAGCCACTTTTGACAATTGTGAAGAACAAATGTCTGTTAGAAACAACATTTTTTTATAATAGGACCTGTAGTATAGCTGCATGTCACAGCAAAATGCCCCCAAAAATTCAAAACATGACCCTTGAGCCACTTTTGACAATTGTGAAGAACAAATGTCTGTTAGAAACTAATTTTTTTTATAATAGGACCTGTAGTATTGCTGCATTTCAAAGCAGCATGACCCAAAAAATATTAAAAATGACTTCTCAGCCACTGTTAAAAATTGTGAGGGAAAAATGCCACTTAAAAGCCACATTTCTGTTCCAAAGGACCATGATTATAGCTGTATCTCACAGCAACATGACCCCAAAAAATTATAAATATGACTTCTCAGACACTATAAAAAATTTTGATGGAAAAATGCACCTTATAAGCCACATTTCTGTTCAAAAGGACAATAATTATATCTGTATCTCACAGCAACATTACCTCAAAACCATTGACAATGCGAAAACTTCTAAAGATAAGGTGAGTAAATTGAATACGATGTTGTCATGAAACCTTGCTGTCTTTTACAGTTTCCTCACAGCAAAACCCTAAAAATGAACTGTTGGGAACTGAGAATAAAAATTGAAGTAAGAAATTATCATTTTAAAAAAAAGTTTTCAAGAGGACCATTTCTGTTTGAAGAGGAATGTGAAGTAGACCGGCAAGTAATCGGTGACCTCGGCAATTGGGCCCACAACATCAGCAGAGATCCATGCCTGAATCATCTTGATGAAAGTCAAACGATCCACATTATCTGTGGAAAGCCGGATGCGTTTGTCTGTAATGACTCCTCCAGCTGTGCTGAAGGTCCGCTCAGATATGTCAACACCTCTATGGCGTGGCGAGCGAGCTCGGGCCGTTCGTCCATTTTGGATACCCAGAAGTCTATTGGGTCCGGAACACATACAAAAACATCGATAGTCGTGCACCAGGATCTAAGCTGGACTCTGTGTGTTGGATGTGTGCCCTGCATTGCATGCGTTGGTGAGGTGGTAAATAAAGATTGCCAGAGGTCACCCATTAGGCTTCCGCCACCTTGCCTGCTGCTGCCGCTACGGCTACTTGCCACTCTACTGCTGTCACGTCGCTGATGTTGTTCCACCGTGACATTTGGGGAACGTGAAGCAGACGCAACAGATGTCTCCAGTTGATCAATCAGCAAGGTCTCCATTTCCTGCATTTTACTCTCTATTTGGGTGGGTGGAAGGAAAGTGCTGAGTTTTGTTTTGTGCCGGGGATCCAGGAGGGTGGCCACCCAGTAACTATTATTCATTTTGATGGCCTTAATGCGAGGATCATGTTGGAGGAAATGGAGCATCCAAGCACTCATGTGAGAGATGGAGCCTTGATTTCCCAAGCCTCTGGGTCGAGGGGCACTAGCAAACTGATCTTCCTCATCTTCCTCCTCCCCCTCAAATTCGCACCAACCTCTTTCCAAGGCAGGGACGTCGGTAACGTCGGTGTCCAGGAATACCTCCTCCTCCTCCTCCGCTTCCTCCGGCGCAGCTTCAACACAGCCCTGACTTGCCTCAGATGATGCACCCTGAGAGCTGATGCACCGCCTTACACTAGCCCTGGACCCCGAACCACTGCCTAATGAAGACCGATAAAATTGTGAAACTGTTGGGCCTTGTGGATTCGACGGAGAGAAAGGCTCCGTGTCCGCATCTGTGTCCGTCTCCTCCTCCGTCGCTAGTGGGACCTGATGTTTTAGAGTGTCCAACGATCGTTCCAGAACTAAGATCACCACAATGCTCATGCTGACAAGGGCATTGTCCGCACTGACCATTTAGGTGGCTTCTTCAAAACTGGCAAGGATGGTGCAGAGCTCTTTCACCTGCCTCCACTCTCGGTGGCTCAACACCCCGAGGTCCGCACCGCTGCTTGTCAGGCCATGTGTCACTTCATACTGCGTAATGGCATTCGCTGCTGCCACAATCGCTGGAGCATGTGGAGGGTGGAATTCTAGCGGGTTGCCACGTCAACAATGAGACGGTTGATGGGGAGGCCGAGCTGACGCTGCAACGCAGCCAGGCGGGACGAAGCAGGGTGTGAACGGCGGAAGTGCGAACTCAGACCTCGAGCCTTCTTCAGCAGGCAATCCAGACCCGGGTAGCTCTTTAGAAATTTCTGGACGACAAGGTTCATGACATGTGCCAGGCAAGGGATGTGCTCCAGCCTACCGATCTTAAGGGCGGCCAGAAGATTTCGCCCATTATCGCACACCACCTTGCCTGGCACAAGGTTCTTGGCACCCAGCCAGCGCTCGGTCTCATTGCGGAGAGCCGTTCACAGCTCCTGACCTGTGTGTGGACAGTCTCCAAGACAGATTAATTTCAACACGGCCTGGTTTCTCTGGGCACGTGATGCCACCAGAGGACCTTGGGGGAAAGAGCCCTGCACCATCCCTGCGGTTTTGAAGAGCATGCGCCAAGCCTGAGAGCCACCGTCACCCCCAGAGACATCCACCCAGCTCACCTAGTGTCACAGAGATATAGCAGCCTTGGCAATGCTTACTAGTCCATGTGTCGGTGGTCGGATGGACTTTTCCGGCCACAGATGCAGACCAAGCGCTTGAAATTTTAGATGACACGTGGCTGGCCAGGGCAGGGATGGCTTTTCTGGCAAAGAAATGCCTGCTCGGCATCTGGTTTTGGGGGCAGGCAAGGGCCATGACGTGGCTTAACCCATCTGTGTCCACCAGACGGAAAGGCAACATTTCCAAGGCCAAAAGCCTGACATTCAGGCTTTTGGCTTTGGGATGGTTTGGGTTAAAGTGTTTCTTCTGCTCCCAAACCTGGAAGACAGAAGGCTGGCTTCTAGACTGGCCGCTGTATGGAGTGCAGGTCGTCAAACTGGCGGGAGGAGAAGGGGTAGGATGGGTCTCTGGTGGTGCTGGTGTTACTCGGGCGACGGTGGAGGCTGAAGCGGAGGCTGATCCCTGATCATGACTCTGAGAGACATGGGCAGCTGAGGAACGCTTGGTGGTGGCGGAGGAGGCGGAGACAGAGGGTGTGACAGTGGTTGGAGGCCTGGCGTCGGTCTGGCCTTTTTTGGCCAAGTGTTGCCTCCATTTCAACTCATGCATTCGCTGCATGTGACTAGACATGTTGGTGGTGGTTAAACACCTAAGATTCTTGCCTCGACTCATGCGTTTACGGCAAAGGCGGCATATAACATCGCTGGGTGAATCAGAGGCTTGCTCAAAGAAGTCCAAGGCTTGAGAGGTCCTGGACCTTTTTGACGGCGATAAGCTAGGAGCGGGGTTTCCGCTGACCGTGGCTGGCGGAATCATATCAGCGGACTTCTGCGACCGCCCTCTCCCTTTTTGAGGCGGGACCCGTATTGACACTACCCCATCATCTTCCTCCTCATCCAGTGATGAAGCGCTCGCAAGCAAATTCTGCTGAAAAGACCACGTTGGATCCGCAATGTCGTCATCATCATCATCAACACAGGTGACTTCGTCGTCCTGACATTCTGCATCCAGGAGCTGCGGGCTACAAGCAAGAGGCACTGCAAGGCGTTGCCGACCGCCCAGGATTTTTGCCGATTGACCGGCTTCCTTTTCCTCCTCTGATGGCATGAGTAACTGGGCGTCAGAGCAGACAAAATCATCCTCTTTGGCCTCTTGATCTTTTAACATGCCTTCTGACCCCAACCGCATTTTGTCATCAAAGAGGTCATCAGAAAATGAATTATCCACAGTGGTGGGTACACGAGTTGACATTTGGGCTGCCTTCGCTTCATGTTGGACGGATGCTGATGATGCTGATGATGATATTTGTGGCCCTGACTGGGAGGACGAGTAGGTAAGACTGCTGGATGCAAGTTGCATTAACCACTGAAGAACAGATTGGCGACGCTGTTCGTTACTGAGATTCACAGGGCCCTGACCCAGCGATGACAGGCCTGATGGTCCTGCAACCGACGATCCGTTGGCATGCGTGTTGTCGCCAGCACTGGAAGGAGCACCTTCTCTCGTACCTCTACCTCCATGTCCTACCCCCCTCTCTGCTCGCTTACCACCTGAATTTCGCTCCATGTTCAGAAGAATAAAATGTGAGAAGTGTAGTGAAGAGTATTTGGAAAGTCTCTTATTAAAAGACGGCAAATCACAGCTATTCTCAAATCTCTCAAATCAAAACACAATTGCTGGATTCAAATTTAAGTGCAAGGTACCTCTATCAACAAAGCTTGACTGACTAAAAGTGAAAAAACACCTATCTGAAATGTATACGGATAATAAAAAGGTATTTTTGGCATCTATCAATACACTGTGGGACTACTAAAATTGCTGGATTCAAATTTAACTGCAAGGTGGCTCTATCAACAAAGCGGGCTGCGCCAAAGTGAAAAAAAACACGTATCTGAAATGTATACGGATAATAAATGGTATTTTTGGCACCTATCAATATACCTGTGGTGACTACAAAATTGCTGGATTCAAATTTAAGTGCAAGGTACCTCTATCAACAAAGCTTGACTGACCAAAAGTGAAAAAAAACACATATCTGAAAGATTACGGATAATAAACGGTATTTTTGGCACCTATCAATACACCTGTGGTGACTTCAAATTGCTGGATTCAAATTTAGATGCAAGGTACCTTATCAACAAAACTTGACATGACCAAAAGTGAAAAAAACACATATCTGAAATTAATACTGATAATAAAATTTATTTTTGGAACATATCAATACACCTGTGGTGACTACAAAATTGCTGGATTCAAATTTAAGTGCACGGTACCTCTATAAACAAGCTTGACTGACCAAAAGTGAAAAAAAACCTATCTGAAATGTATATGGATAATAAACGGTATTTTTGGCACCTATCAATACACCTGTGGTGACTACAAAATTGCTGGATTCAAATTTAAGTGCAAGGTACCTCTATCAACAAAGCTTGACTGACCAAAAGTGAAAAAAACACCTATCTGAAATGTATATGGATAATAAAAGGTATTTTTGGCACCTATAAATACACCTGTGGTGACTACAAAATTGCTGGATTCAAATTTAACTGCAAGGTACCTCTATCAACAAAGCTTGACTGACCAAAAGTGAAAAAAACATGTATCTGAAATGTATACGGATAATAAAAGGTATTTTTGGCACCTATCAATACACCTGTGGTGACTACAAAATTGCTGGATTCAAATTTAAGTGCAAGGTACCTCTATCAACAAAGCTTGACTGACCAAAAGTGAAAAAAAACACGTATCTGAAATGTATACGGATAATAAAAGGTATTTTTGGCACCTATCAATACACCTGTGGTGACTACAAAATTGCTGGATTCAATTTAAGTGCAAGGTACCTCTATCAACAAAGCTTGACTGACCAAAAGTGAAAAAAACACCTATCTGAAATGTATACGGATAATAAACGGTATTTTTGGCACCTATCAATACACCTGTGGTGACTACAAAATTGCTGGATTCAAATTTAAGTGCAAGGTACCTCTATCAACAAAGCTTGACTGACCAAAAGTGAAAAAAAACACCTATCTGAAATGTATACGGATAATAAACAGTATTTTTTGGCACCTATCAATACACCTGTGGTGACTACAAAATTGCTGGATTCAAATTTAACTGCAATGTGGCTCTATGAACAAAGCTGGCCTGCGCCAAAGTGAAAAAAACACGTATCTGAAATGTATACGGATAATAAAAGGTATTTTTGGCACCTATCAATACACCTGTGGTGACTACAAAATTGCTGGATTCAAATTTAACTGCAAGGTACCTCTATCAACAAAGCTTGACTGACCAAAAGTGAAAAAAACACGTATCTGAAATGTATACGGATAATAAAAGGTATTTTTGGCACATATCAATACACCTGTGGTGACTACAAAATTGCTGGATTCAAATTTAACTGCAAGGTGGCTCTATGAACAAAGCTGGCCTGCGCCAAAGTGAAAAAAACACGTATCTGAAATGTATACGGATAATAAAAGGTATTTTTGGCACCTATCAATACACCTGTGATGACTACAAAATTGCTGGATTCAAATTTAACTGCAAGGTACCTCTATCAACAAAGGTTGACTGACTAAAAGTGAAAAAAACACGTATCTGAAATGTATACGGATAAAAAAAAGGCATTTTTGGCAATTATCAATATACCTGTGGTGACTACAAAATTGCTGGATTAAAATTTAAGTGCAAGGTACCTCTATCAACAAAGCTTGACTGACCAAAAGTGAAAAAAAAACACGTATCTGAAATGTATACGGATAATAAAAGGTATTTTTGGCACCTATCAATACACCTGTGGTGACTACAAAATTGCTGGATTCAAATTTAAATGCAAGGTACCTCTATCAACAAAGCTTGACTGACCAAAAGTGAAAAAAACACGTATCTGAAATGTATACGGATAATAAAAGGTATTTTTGGCACCTATCAATACACCTGTGGTGACTACAAAATGCTGGATTCAAATTTAAGTGCAAGGTACCTCTATCAACAAAGCTTGACTGACCAAAAGTGAAAAAAAACACCTATCTGAAATGTATACTGATAATAAAAGTGGAGTTTTGCACCTAACAAATAGACCTGCAGTTACTAGAAAAGATCTGTATCCTAATATAAGTTCAGGCTGCCCAACATCCAAGTAATATTTCAACAGAAAACTGTTAATAATAAAGCTATTGCAATGCAATGTCTACACTAAGTCTGGGTGCACAATATCCAGTATCCTTTAAAGAGCTTGTCTGTGTTCGCCAGCGGGCCCCCACCCCTCCCCCCGCTCCACCCGTGACTTTACAGCGGTAGATGCTCCTTTAAAATTCTCAGCCTAACTACCTAAAATCTGCAAATCTCTGATCTACCTAAGTTCTAAGGTTCACAGCTAAAAGTATAGCTGTCTCTGTGAACAAATAGAATAATTTCGCTGAGCTGTTTGCACAGAGGCAGAGCGCACGTCCTTCTCCTTTGAGATACTGACACACACTGATCATGAACAGGAAGGGCTGTTCTATGTAAAATGAGGTCATGTGATTTTTCCAGCCAATCGCAAACCATACACATCCCAGTCATGACGTCGCACACACAGCTCACCCTGCTCTATTCTCTAAGCTGATTTGCGGGCCGCCAAAATGACAGAAGCGCTGAAAATGGCGCGATATTAATAGATTATGCACAGATTTTAACCTAAATTATCGCGTGATCTAAAAAAATCCGATCAACATAAAAACCGTGCCGATTTCAACTTTGTCGATAATAATCGCTCAACACTATTATCTACATGACAATATATCACAGTCCAGCTCAATCCACCCGTCAGGCAATCAGAGGGATGCACGTGAACGCCGAGAGCTTGCTCGGCTGAATAAAGTCAATGAAAAAGGATTCGTACACAGCGTCCCAGCAATGTTAATGGACATTGTAGCAAGTATAGGATGGCAAGCCAGTATAGATTGTATAAAATATATACTTTTTATTATAATCGGATTTAAAAAACAGTAGAAAAAACATACGTTATAGCAGTGCAGACCATTCGCCGTACTCCACAGTGTGCAGCCGGATACTCTCCCAGAACGGACCGACGCGTTTCGGTGACGTGCACCTTATTCCTGGTCCAATTATAGACTATTATCTACATCTTTACTTCCACTGGCTTTTAGCACATGGTGTGTGTGTGTGTCACACTCACTGTGAGTAGTATAATGTTGTACCGTGTTAGCCATAGAAAGTAGTAGAAGAGTGAAGAAATCAGGCGATACCTTTTTCAGGCTAACTGAGTATATTTGATGGTGAGCTTTCGAGAGAACTAGCTCCCTTCTTCAGACAGGTTGTTATGCAAGAAATTGAAAATTCACAGACTTTTTATACACAAAAGACATGGACCTTCAAAGGATCTTAGAATTCTTAAAAATAACAAAATGCAATATAAGCAGAGAAGTCATTTACAACAGGTCAAGCAATCAACTATCTGGAAACTTGTGAGGCGTGACGGAGGGGTCAGTAAATCTGCGTCTTATCTCGTAGCCATCAGGTGTAATTTGCGGCTCTCACAGTTCACACATAGTTTGACATAAAGCTGGCATGAATCTTTAGCCCATTTTGCAGAGTCTGACATTTTTGCATTAATTTAAATTCCCATTCCTTTCTCTCCCTCTGCGTCTTAAAGTGTCCCATTAAAACCATAATTTTCAGATCTTCAATAGAATGGTCCTCTCTGGAGAAGTGTTGTGCCACTGGAAGATCAGTTCTGCTGTTATTAATAGTGAATCTGTGTGAGTTCATGCGCTGGCTGAGTCTCTGTCCTGTTTCCCCCACATAAAGGCCTGTGGTCGAGCATTGCGCACACATAATCAGATAGACCACATTGCTAGACCTGCAGGAAAATGTCCCCCTAATTCTGTGCACCTGTTGGGACTTTGGGACAGGTACACTGTCAGCGGTGTGGATGTGCCTTCAGGTCTTGCACCTGTTCTGCAGGCAGGGTGAGGTGCCATTTTACCTTTGCTGAAACAAACGCCAAACAAACACGAAATGTCAGTTCTCTCCAAAGGTCTCTCCTTCTGCCCCTCAACACTCACCGACCATGTCAAACTCTGCAACGACATGGAGGAGTTTTTCAGAAAAATAAGACTGAGGGATTACTTCTATGGCAAAGACCTTCCATACAGCAGCAATTTCAGACTCTGCAAAATGGGCTAAATATTCATGCCAGCTTTATGTCAAACTATGTGTGAACTGTGATGGCCACAAATTACACCTGATGGCTACGAGATAAGACGCAGATTTACTGACCCCCTCCGTCACACGTCACAAGTTTGCAGATAGTTGATTGCTTGACCTGTTGTAAATGACTTCTCTGCTTATATTGCAGTTTGTTATTTTTAAGAATTCTAAGATCCTTTGAAGGTCCATGTCTGTTGTGTATAAAAAGTATGTGAATTTTCAATTTCTTGTATAGCAACCTGTCTGAAGAAGGGAGCTCTTTCTCTCTAAAGCTCACCATCAAATATACTCAGTTAGCCTGAAAAAGGTATCACCTGATTTCTTCACTCTTCTAACACTTACTATGTGCATTTTTTCATTGGGGTTTAGGTGTCTAGAGCTTGCCATAAAATATTTAGCCCTTCATTCTTTGTTCTTTGGGCTTCAGTTTGGTTTTCTGCTGGTAACTAGGGTTGTCTAGGGTTGGGTAGTTTATGGTCCTTAGTGGGTTTGCCCTTTTTGGGGCGGGTACCCCACTTTCTGGTGAGGTATATAGTGTGCAGGGTTTAATAGAGACTGGATAACTCCTTTTTATTCGATATTTATAAATGTTATATTTTAATATCTCTTATATTTAGCCTGAAGGCATATTGTTCTCTTAGATTTTGTTTTCTTATGCAGTCTATGCCAGGCCTATTTATCTTTGTATATTTCCTTTCCCATTATCTTTAAAGGAGATTGGAAGTTTTACTTTGAGTCTAAAGTTGTCTATGACTCTGAAACAGCATAGTGAGACAACCCCTTTAAGAAAAGTTGTAAATAATTAATTGCATGTTTCAGCAAAGGTAAATCTATATCTGAATAGGAAATGCTTTTCAGTCTGGTTCAATTAGTGCAGCACATGCTTCTCTTCACTTCCCAACCCTGTCTTCAATCAAATGTTGTAGTTTCGTTCTGGTATGATATGAAAGATATGTAAAAAAAAAAAAAAACTCAAAATCAAAGGTTTTTTTCAGTTTACTAGGGGCTCGTTCATGAGATGAAATATTTCAATTCCTTTTAAAATTCTGCTCTGTTTGAAGATTTTTATCCTGGTATGAAGATCTAGAAATAACAAGTGCAGGTTCATTCATTTGAAATAAAAGATAAATCAAGTAAAAGTATGTCATAATATTAACTATGACCATGAGGTATCTGGTAGCATTACTGTTTGCATTTCATTACCTGTTTTCTTATACTTTATTGAACATACAAGCCATAAACCCATATACTTCTGCCAAAAGGTTTCAAACTTCCACATGTACATGCATATTGTTTCCATTGATATGATTTTTTTTAAACCAGATTTGTTCTGACACAATCCAATACTTTACACTAAATGTTACATTGTAGATCAGCTGAAGAAAACAACATTTCCAATTTATGTTTATATTAAAACAAATTATTTGAAATATTAGCTAAATGATCTAAGTGGCAGCTTATATAATGTGTCACGGTTGGTGGTAGTGGATCCGCTGGACCACCGCAAGCGATGGTGTAAGCCACGCCAGGGAGCGGAATCTAAGTAGAGCCCGGTTTTCACCAGAGCCCGCCGCAAAGCGGGATGGACTTGCTGTGGCTGGAAACTATCAGGTCGCTTCCACTGACGTGACATGCTTGCGGTAGCAGCTAAGGTAGTGCGTGGCACAGAATCGTGAGACGTAGATGAAGTCGGGGACAGGCAGTAAGTCAGGACAGGCGGCAGAGGTTCGTGGTCAAGGGACGGAAGCAGAACGGTACACGGAGAACACAGACAAGGCACAAAAAACGCTTTCTCTAAAGGCTGATAGGCACTAAAGATCCGGCAGTGGGCTGCCAGGAGTGGAGCCCCTATATAGGGTGAGCGGCCAGCAATGGCCAATTACCGGCGCGCTGGCCCTTTAAATTTGAAGAAGCCAGGGGGCGGGGCCGCGTTCACCGGCCGGCACTAGGGAGCGAGGAGACAGGAGCGCAGTCGGGTGAGTATGGGAAGCGAGTGCGCCCACAGTCCGAGGCACCACTCGCTTCCGGCGCAGGGGAGCGGGCAGACAGGAGCGGTAAATCTTTAACTGAGAGGTTTACAAAGCTCCTCATTGTAGCTGAGCCTGTTACAGGGACATTAATAATGGATGGGTTTTAAAAACCAATGACACTGCCCAGGGGCGTAACTAGAGAAGCCAGGGCCCCAAAGCAAACTTTTGGATGGGGCCCTCTACCCCCCTCCCCTCGCCCACCTCCCTGACCACGACCATGTACCAGGACATGTTGTTAGATAATGTAGATAATACAAGGGGCAAATACCTCACTCTACATATTACCATCATACTGCTAACAAACAAATCCACTATACCAAAACCAACATTACCAATAACCCTACTACATATGGACTTGATTATGCCGCCAGAACATGACCAAAAAATTACCACCACATAGTGACTGAATAATAACTCTACACTATTACTGATCAGTACACAAAGACCAATAGTACCGCCATATAGTGGTATATACTAGTGTACACAGGCTTTGCAGACTGTATATAACCACCATACAGTGACCATATAGTGGTAGACACCAGTGTACACAGGCTCTGCAGACTGTATATTACCTCCATACAGTGACTATATAGTGATAGACATCAGTGTACACAGGCTCTGCAGACTGTATATAACCACCATACAGTGACCATATAGTGGTAGACACCAGTGTACACAGGCTCTGTAGACATATAAGTGATTACAGTGTAGTTACATCTTGTGACTCACAGGTGACGTTTCTCTGACGAGTCGTTGACTTTCCCCTTTGTTCTGCATTTGGTCCAGTCCGCCATCACGACATCTCCCGACCACTTGTCCCTGGAGATTTAGACACAAATATCTTAGAATCCTGACTTTTCCAGCACCTGCCCCCTGGCTATATGGGGTCCATTTAGGCAGGCAGGGTTTAGGTAGCTATAGGGAGCCATACAGGTAGACAGGGGTTAGGTGGGCTATAGGGGCCATATAGGTAGGGTTTAGGTAGCTAAAGGGGCCCCATATAAGTAGACAGGCAGGCTTCGGGGGATATATAGGTAGGCAAGCTTTAGGGGGCTATAGGGGCTATATAGCCAGACAGGCTTAACGGTAGCTATAGGGCTATTCAGGCAGGCAGTCTTTAGGGGGCTATCTAGGCAGGCTGGGGGGCTATCTAGGCAGGCTGGGGGGGCTATCTAGGCAGGCTGGGGGGCTATTTAGGCAAGCTGGGGGGTCTAAAGGCAAGCTGGGGGGGTCTAAAGGCAGGCTGGGGGATATAAAGGCAGGCTTAGGGGTATACAGGCAGGCTTAGGGGGTATACAGGCAGGCTTAGGGGGGTATACAGGCAGGCTTAGGGGGGTATACAGGCAGGCTTAGGGGGTATACAGGCAGGCTTAAGGGGTGTATAGGGAGGCTTAGGGGTATACAGGCAGGCTTAGGGGGTGTATAGGGAGGCTTAGGGGGTGTATAGGCAGGCTTAGGGGGTGTATAGGCAGGCTTAGGGGGTGTATAGGCAGGCTTAGGGGGTGTATAGGCAGGCTAGGGGGTGTATAGGCAGGCTAGGGGGTGTATAGGAAGGCTAGGGGGCTGTATAGGCAGGCTAGGGGGTGTATAGGCAGGCTAGGGGGTGTATAGGCAGGCTAGGGGGCTGTATAGGCAGGCTAGGGGCTGTATAGGCAGGCTTAGGGGGTGTATAGGCAGGCTAGGGGGTGTATAGGCAGGCTTAGGGGGTGTATAGGCAGGCTTAGGGGGTGTATAGGCAGGCTTAGGGGGTATACAGGCAGGCTTAGGGGCAGGTAAAATAATAAATAGTTTACTCACCTCGGTCCACGCTCCCCCGATGCGCCGCTCGCTCCGGTCTGCTAGTTTCCCTGCAGCCTCTGCGCTCAGCACGGGCAGCGCGGAGATGTGACGTCACCGCGCGCACCCACGTGATCACAGAGGGCCGGCAGGGGAAGTAGCAGAGTGCATCGTCGCTCCGCTCTGCTACCTCCCCGTAGCGCTGCCTCTGAACGCTCGGGCCGGAGGACCCGGGCGTTCAGAGGCAGCATGCGCCGGGCCCCTCAGCTCTGCGCCCGCCGCAGTGAACTGTTAAGTTCACTGCCTGGCGGGCACAGGAGCGGCAGTACCGGGGTAGCGGACGCAGTAGCAGCTGCCCCGGGGTGCGGGCCCCCCCAAGCGCAGGGGCCCCAGAGCAACTGCTACGTTTGCTACCCCAGTAGTTACGCCCCTGACACTGCCCATAGCCAGGATGTCAAACTATAATTGTGAGCTAGCAGACCTGTATTTGTCATGAGAGGAAGCTTCTAGTTAGAGAGAAAAACCTAAATGCTGCCAAGACACATTGTTAGTTGCTGAGTGACTCTGTTATTTTTGATGTTATTATACAAATGTGCTCTGCCGGCGGAAAGGATGGTACAAGGCTGTGCCCAGGTCAGTAACTGAAAGGGTTAAAAAAAAAATTCAGTAGAAAGATAAGATCAGAGACTAAGGGTGCGTTCCCAAGGCAGAGGACAAATACCGGTCTTGTTTTGCGGCCGTCCCCACGGCCGCGGGGAGACGGCTTTTCTCAGCGATGAGTGGAGAAAAGCCCTCCCACTACACATTCACAGCACAGCTTCCATCTGAAAACCGGACAGGAGATTGTGCTTGTAGAATGTTTTGCGGGCGGAAAAACCGCCGGACGGAAAACTTGTGCAGTGGGGACTGCTGCACGGGTTTTCCATAGAGCAACATTGTGCTCATTTTTGGCCGGTTTTTCAGGCGGTCTGCAAAACCACAAACCGCCTGAAAAACCATCCGAAAACACGTGATGTGTTGACATGCCCTAAGAGACAAGCTCTGTATGGCTGATAAGCAGGGCTGTCGTTAAGGTAGTAATGCACGTACTGCCAATAGGTGCCCGGCTGAAACCCTTTGGCTGTATGCGGCCCTGAAATTTCTGCTGGCAGTCCTGCTGATAAGAAACAGCAGAGACTGACATCATTATGTCACCATTGCCAGAGGAAAGAGAGGTGGTTGGTAACTAGTGAAGCTTGTGTAAACAAGCAGGAGATAACAATTGCTCTAACTCGGAAAGAATCACAATAAGTACAGCAATATTTTGGGAATAGTCTTTTTTAGTTTTGCCAACATGTTTGAAGCTAATCAATGAGCTGGGAACATACTTTTAAGACAGAAGATTCAAGCTTCCTCACAATGGACAAGTTTCACAGGGAGAAATTGAAGATGTAGGTTGATTTTCATGAATTTTAAAAGAAATTGTCTTCTTCACAACAGCTGTCTAACTTCTAGTACCCCACTACTGCTTACCCCTTTCCTCAGCACTGGACCTTTTGCTTCTACTGTTAAAGCCTGCATAAATACTGTAAATACTGCCACTATTTACCATATAGCACATTATAACCACAATTTATTACATCAGATATCTTTTTGCACCCTAAACAGACCCTGGCAAAGTTATGGCATTGCTACATATAAAAGATGTTACCCAGCTTTCTTACATCATAGCAAATACTTAATTCACAGATATGACAGAAAATAGTGTTTGTTTGATTGCTGAATATGCCTGGAGGGATTTAAGATTCAGTAAAGACATTTTGCAGAGGACCATCCAAATAATCCCATTGAGTATACAGTGTTGCCTATCACACAAACCCCAATCAATGTATGTGATAGATTCCAGAAGTTGAAAAGAAATGTACTGCGCTTTTAGACTAAGTACACTTTAACCAATAGGTTTAAGTAAAAAAACCAAAGTTATTTTTTAAATTCGAACTTTATAATTTTTGTAGTACCTACAAAGAACATGCACCAAAGCACAAATAAAATTAATAATTATTAATATATGATTAAAAATATATTACAAAACATGACTGCACTTTGAAATACAAGAATGACAGAACGTACATAGGCAGTATTTATCACATGCCTAAAGTAGTAAACAGGAGAGCAAAAGTATATAAACCTACTGTCACGGAGGCCCCTGCGATCCCCATCCCGGGTCGCGGGCGCGTCCGTGCCCCCTTGCCGAGCGGCGCCCCGTCCCTCACGTCGGGTCGGGGGTCCGCTCGCTCCCCTGCCGGTGCCCAAGTTCACTTGCCCGGCCACGCTACTGCTCTGTCCGTCTCTGTCCCGCGGCGTGCGCGGCTCCGTTCCCTAGGGCGCGCGCATGCTGGCAGTGTTGAATTTAAAGGGACACTGCACCGGTAATTGGCCATTACCGGACGCTGCTCCTATTTAAGCTGGCCTCATCCTGGTGACCCTGCCGGACCTTTAGTGCCCATTGCCTATTGTGGAAGCGTTCCAGAAGTCTTGTCTTGATTACCGTGTTCCGAACCGCTTGCCTAAGTTTATTGACCACGAATCTCTGCCGCGTGCCTTGTCCTTCCTGCCTGTGCCCGACTACGGGCCTGACTGACGAATCTGTATCTCGCCTACCCTTGGCCGCCACCGCAAGCAAGTTCCGCCAGTGGAAGCAACCTGGTAGACTCCCGCCGCAGCAAGTCCATCCCGCTTTGCGGCGGGCTCTGGTGAATACCGGGACCTACTTAGATTCCGCTCCCTGGTGTGGGCTTCCACCATCGCTTGCGGTGGTCCAGCCGATCCACTACCGCAGACCGTTACAGTAAGATCCGGCCATGGATCCCGCCAAGGTGCCACTTCCTAGTCTGGCGGACCTAACGACCATTGTTGCCTGACAGTCACAGCAACTAGGTCAATAGGCACAGCAACTGAACCAGTTGTCCACCATGTTTCAGCAACTCGTCACCGTCCAGCACAGCAACCTTCGCCATCTCCGTGGT
>JAODAL010056642.1:0-23167 GCA_025379985.1 Phyllomedusa bahiana | reverse complement strand
TTTTTTTTAAGTGTTGAAAAATAAAATTATAAATTGGTTTTTAAAAAAAGGATAAAAATAAAAGTTTTGTTTATTTTTGGTGGTTTTTAAAAAAAAAAAAAAAGGAAGGATTTTTTATGTTTAAAAAAGGTTTAAAAAAAAGGGAAAAAAATTTTTAAAAAGGATAAAAAAAAATTTTAATTAAAAAAAAGTTATTAAAAAAAAAAATAAAAATTTTTGGTTTTGGGATGAAAAAAATTTTTTATTTTAAATGGTTTTTTTTTAATTTTTAAAAAAGCTAAAACTAAAAAGGAATAACAAATTAGGTATCTCGTAATCATTCAAAACTGCTGAGTAATGCAGCTGTCTTTTCAAAACTGAACAGTGACGCTGTAAAAAGTAAAAAAAAAAAACACTACCAGGATTGCTTATTTTGTTCAAGACACCCCCAAAAAAAACCCTTTAAAAAAAATTATAAAAGTGTCATATGCCCCCCATAAGGGGGGTACCAAAAAAACCCATCAACTCATCCCGCAAAAGGCAACTTAAAATGGCTCGTATACAGAAAAAAAAAAAGTTAGGCTGTCAAAATAGGACAACATAAAAACAAAATTTTTTATACACATATTCATTGTGTAAAATAATACAAATGTAAAAAGTAAAACAATAGGGAACTGTTTTTTTTCCCCCATTTTCAGGCCCAAAAGCTAAAAAAACCCCCTGGCACCCAAAATGCAAATACACCCCTAGATAATCCATGGGGAGTTTTGAACCAAAATGAGGTGATTTATGGAAGGTTTCACCTTTTCTGGGCTTTTGGGGCTTTTCAAAAGCGAAAGGCACCCCCTAAAATCTGTGTTTTCCAAAAGTCAAATAAAACCACCCTCCTTTATAAGCCCTCCCTCACCCAAAAACAGTTTACACCCATAAAAAAATAAGGGGGCTGCGAAATTGGAAGAAAATTTTCACAAAAATTTGGGGCTTTTTTTTTTCCCGATTCCTTTGAAAAATTAAACAAATTTCACCAAAATTGCAGATTGCTGGAAAAAAAGTCTCCATTTCAAAACCCCAAAGCAAAAGGGGTTTTTGGGAAACACCTGGGGGTCGATATGCTCAATACATCCCCGAAAAGGGGTATAGTTTCAAAAAGGGGTCTTTTTAGGGGTGTTTTTAAGTTTTTTTAAAAATACTAAATTTGCCTAGGCAAACTTAAACCTATCCGTTCTCTATCTGTTAAACACTAAAACGAAAAATTTTTTTAAAATCAACCTTTAAACCTCAAACACACTATTTAAAAACCCCCGATCTCTAACCTCACATTTTTAAACCCCTTTTTTCTTCAAAGAGGAATAACTCCCCCTTTCCATTATCAATCTGGTGGAAACCCCACCTACAACAGGGAGCCTTAATTTTAAGCAAAAACTACTTCATAAGGATCCCAAGCCACTACTTGGGCAGTCCCCTCCCTAATCTCAAGACACAAACAAATAAGGCCCCCCTTTGACACCCCTGCAGCAGGGGACACTTGTAAACAGGTGAAAAAGATCACAATTTAAAAAAAGTCATATCTGACCTCGCCGACAGTTTCGCCACTAACCCTGGTTATCAAGGGTTAAGGGCCGATCACTTTTGGCTGAGCTCACTTCCTTTTAACAGTTTTGGAAAACACCCCCAGGGCTCACCAAAATTACCACAGAGAAAACCACATAAAACCCCTCCCCCTTCCCCCGCAACTCATAACATGCCCCCAAAAGCTGCCCCCCAAAAGCCTCAAAAAAGCCAACAACCTTCGGGGTTCAAATTTCCCCGCCACCCCTTCCTTTAACGGCCTTGCCCCCATTTTAAAACCCCGAATTTGCCCGGCCCAAAGCACTGCCCCAAAAAAACCCCCCAAAGCCCTGACTGGGGTTTTGGATTTTCCGTTTTACTTCTCTCATTTTAATTGCAATTTTGCGGGCTCCCCAAAGAATGAATTAACGGGACTGGGGGTGTCAAAAAAAAAACACAGCCCCAACCCCATCTTAAAAAATAAATTTCCCCAAAAACCCCCTTTTCCTCTTCAATACCCTTAATATGAAAATTTTCCCTTTGGGGAAAAAAAACTCCACTGTACAATAGACCACTGTCAAAAAATTATTTTCCCCCCCAATAAAGCATTTCCCCCTATAAAATTTAAAAATTGCATTTCATTCCAATAGAGCTGCGGGGCCCCTTTTAAATCCATTTCCCCCAAAACTGCATTGTATAGTTTTGGTCTCAAAAAAAAAATTTTTAAATAAACCACTTCTCTTTTACAGGGAAAAATTTTTCATGCCATTTTTAATAAAAACTGCAGGCCTTTTTGGCAAACCTCCCCCCCACGGGGGTTTGACCTCACAAGTTCCCCCATTAAAAGATTCTCCTCCAAAGGGGTTTCAAAAGTTACCATTCAATCCACCACGCACAATGGGAACCAAGGGCAAAACTCCAAAATCTTCAAAGCCTTTTTGCATCTATTTTGATCCCCCCGCACCAATCAGCGGGGCAATCAGAAACAATAAACCCTAAAAACCCTTGACACAACACAAGGTCCCTTGAAAAAAGCAAAAAAAAACAATTCACAATTTAAAACCAAGGGGGATTTTTTTGGGGCAAATGTGTACCGGCCCCAAAGATCAAAGGGGGAAAAAAACCAAATACGGGAATTTTCGTCGCGGATCTCGAAAAAACCCCTGAAACAAATTAAAAACCTGAGGGGAACACCCCCTAGAAAAAAAGGGGCCCAAAAAACACTAGGGGAAAAAACCCCAAAAGAAGCTTTTTAATGCAATCAATCATACATAAAAAAACTTTGAGACCTGGGTTTTTTCACATATTTTTTGTCAAAAGTGTTTTAAAGGCGGGCCCAAAACTTTCCCCAACAGTATCTAAAAATTTCCGGGGCAGTCCTATCCAATTTTTAAAACCTCTAAAACGTGGCCAATCGGGCCCCCCTCGGGGAAAACCCCCGACCTCCATTATTTCAGAGAAAAAAAAAATGAAAAAAAAACCCAACCGCAAAGTTTTGCCCCTTCTTATTACAGCCTGGAGAGGGGGGGGGGGACAAAACCCAAAATGGAAGCCCCCCTTTCCCTTTCCCCATCTAGGTTAAAATAAAATGTCACCAAGAGAACGATTTTCGCACACAAAAACTTTCTGAAAAAACGTAGCAAACCTGGGTGCCACGGCAGGCTGCGCACATGTAATTAAATACATGTACACACACAGACCGCCGCCAGCGGCACATTTCTGCAAAAAGGGCATACACTACGTGGAAATCCCTAAAGAAGCATTTATGCAACTATCATACATGAAAAAACTTTGAGACTCTCGGTTCACATATTTTGATCAAAAGATTATTAAGCGCTCCACGACTTTCAACGTTATCTCAAAATCGGGCAGTCTTATCCTATCTTTACCTCTCAAATCGAGCCAATCAGGCCTCCCGCTGGGTCAACCGACCTCCATTATTCAGAGAGAAAAAATAAAAACACCCAACCTGCAAAGCTGCCCTTCTTATGACAGCCTGTGAGAGTGGGCGGGGACAGAAAACCCAAAATGGAAGCACCCCTTCCTTTCCATCTAGGTTAAAATCAATGTACACCAAGTATAAACGTATGTTTCTGCACACAAAAACATTTCTGAAAAAACGTATGCAAACCTGGGTGCCACTGGCAGGCTGCGGCACACATGTAATTATACATGTACAAAAAACACACACAGACCGCCGCCAGTGGCACATTTCTGCAAAAAGGGCAATACACTAACGTGGAAATCCCTAAAGAAGCATTTATGCTATCTATCATACATGAAAAAACTTTGAGACTCTCGTTCACATATTTTGATCAAAAGATGTTTAAGCTGCCCACAACTTTCAAACGGTGATCTCAAAATCGGGGCATGTCCTATCCTATCTTTACCTCTCCAATCGAGCCAATCAGGCCTCCCGCTGGTCACACCCGACCTCCATTATTCAAGAAGAGAAAAAATAAAAACACCACCCAACCTGCGTGTTTTTTATATTTTTTTATATTTTTATTTTTTTATATTTTTTATATTTTTTTTTAATATTTTTTTCCACGTAGTGTATTGCCCTTTTTGCAGAAATGTGCCGCTGGCGGCGGTCTGTGTGTGATACATGTATAATTACATGTGTGCCGCAGCCCCTGCCAGTGGCACCCAGGTTTGCATACGTTTTTTCAGAAATGTTTTGTGTGCAGAAACATACGTTATACTTGGTGTACAATTGATTTTAACCTATATGGAAAGGAAGGGGTGCTTCCATTTTGGGTTTCTGTCCCCGCCCACTCTCACAGGCTGTCATAAGAAGGGCAGCTTCGCAGGTTGGTGTGTTTTTATTTTTTCTCTCTGAATAATGGAGGTCGTTGACCCATCGGGAGGCCTGATGTGCTCCGATTGAGAGGTAAAGATAGGATAGGACTGCCCGATTTTGAGATCACGTTGAAAGTCGTGGGCAGCTTAAACATCTTTTGATCAAAATATGTAACCGAGAGTCTCAAAGTTTTTCCATGTATGATAGATAGCATAAATGCTTCTTTAGGATTTCCACGTAGTGTATTGCCCTTTTTGCAGAAATGTGGCCGCTGGCGGCGTCTGTGTGTGTACATGTATAATTACATGTGTGCCGCAGCCCAGCCAGTTGGGACCCAGGTTGCATACAATTTTTTTCAGAATGTTTTGTGTGCAGAAACAACTTCTACTTGGTGACATTATTTAACCTAGATGGAAAGGAAGGGTGCCCCCTTTTGGGTTTCTGTCCCCGCCCACCTCACAGGCTTCATAAAAAGGGGCATTTTGCAGTTTGGGGGGGGTTTTTTTTCTTTTTTTCCCCTCTCGAATAAGGTCGGTGACCCGCGGAGCCTGAGGGCTCTTTAAGGGGTAAAGATGGGAAAAGGACTGCCCTTTTTTGGGAAAACATTTTAAATCGGGCCCCTTAAACACTTTTGATCAAATATGTAAACCGAGAGTCCAAATTTTTTCACTCCCCTAGCAAGACAATTTTTGGGAAATTTACAAAAGGGCAAATAGAGGTGCTAAAATTTTGGGGATATGTGTGAAAAAGCAGGGAAAAAAAAGGGGCGTTTTTGTTTAAATTTTTGTTGCGGGAAAGGGCAAGAGGATACACAGCCCTCAATAAAAATTTGAAACCAAAGGCCTAAATAAGGTTTTTCATTTTTGGCATTTATTTGATCTTGCTGATTCCCTATATAATAATTTTTGAAGAAACATGATATATTTTATTAATACGCCCAAGTGGTAAGCACAGTTAATATAGACAAAGGAAGCACAAGTTCATATATTTTTTTTTTTTTTTTTTTCCCCCCCCTTCCCTCCCCTCGCCCCCTTCCCCCCCCACCCCCCCAAAACTTTTTTCCCCTCATTCCCGGGGCCTGTACTAGACAGATATTCATCACTGGGGGCCCCTTTTTCTATTAACAAATTAGGGATGCAATGAAAGGCTTTGGCATTTGAAGAACAGGAGTTTCTTCCCCTGCTCCCATTGTGACTGGTGGATTGAAGGTAGTGTGCCCCGGGGAGAAAATCTTCAAGGGGGAACTTGTGAGGTCAACTGGGGAGGGAGGAGGGTAGCCATAGAGCCTACAGTATTATTAAAATGAACATGAATATTACAGTAAAAGAAAAGGGTTTTTTTATAATATAGTCTTGAACAATACATACAATGCAGGGGAACCCTGGTTTTTAATGGGGCCTGCAGCTCTATGGAATGAAATGCATTTTACATATAAGGAAATTCTTTAAGGGAAAAATATGACAGGTCATTTACAGTGAGTTTTAAATTCCCCAATAAAAAGCATATTAGATATTAAAAGAAAAGGGGGGGTTTATGGGAATTGAAAAGGGGGGAGGGGCTTGTAATGTGACACCAGCTGCTTAATTCATTTTTTGGGACCCCACGCATTTTGCAATAAATGAGAGAAGAAAAAGGGGAATCCACACACGGGGGGCGAGGTTTTTTTTGGGCAGTGCATGGCAGGGGGCAGTACGGTAAAATGGGCGCAAGCCCTTTATGGAATGGCGAATTTGCTAAAGGTTGTTGGCTCATAGGCATGGGGGGCTTTTAGCGGGACTTTTTTTATAGTGTGCGCGCGAAGGGGGAGTGAGTTTTATGTGGATTCTCATGGCTAATTGGTGAGACCGAACGGGTTTTTTTACCAAACGATATAAAAAATGAACTCAGACCACTTTAAAGGGACCTCAAGCCTTGAAAAAGCCAGGTTAGCTGGCGAAACATTTCGGCGAGTCAATATGAACTTTTAAATTTGTATTCTCCCCTCTGTCTAAAATTGTCACCTGCTCAACGGTTTCCCAAAGGGCCTTATTTGTTCTGTTCCTAGAGTTTTGGGGGACGACTGCCCCAAGAAACTGGTTTTGGGATCCCTTACTGAACTATACTTTGCTAAGAATAAGGCCCCCTTTGTTAGATGGGGTTCCACCAGACTTGATAAAGAAAGGGAGTTTTTTTCCCTTTTTTCAGAAGAAAAAAAGGGTTAAATGATGGGTTAGAGATCAGGTTTTTAATAGGGGTTTTGGGGGGTTTTAACAGTTAATATAATAAAAGACTTTTAAAAGTTTTTAAACCCAATAGAGAACTGATAGATTTTAAAGTTTGCCTAGGAAAATATAAATATTAATAAAAAGTCACTCTTTTTCCCCCCTTCCCCCGAGTTTCCCCAATTTTTTGGAATTATTTTTTAAATTTTTTAGCACCTTTGGTTTCCGAAAACCTAAAAAGGGAAACCTAAATGAAATCGTAATGAAAATGGAACCCCAAGTCCGGGGGGTGCTCCTCCACTGAGTCTTGTGTTTGAGCCAAAAAAGCAAATAGGGCCACAATGGGATATCTCTAAAATGGCAGAATCTGGGGAAAAAATATTAATTTTTATTTTTCCCCGGGAAAAATCTAAAACCCGGGCTTGTGAAAAGGATAAAAATTAAAAAACCCCCCAAAAAAAGGGGGTTTTGAAATTTCCCACCCCCACTTTTCTTAATTTCTTTGAAACACTAAAGGGTTAATAAAAATTTCTAAAAGTTTTTGAATCTTTAAGGGGGATAGTTTTTTTTAATTTGGGGCATTTTTGGGGGTATCACAAAAAGGCCCCAAAAAACAAAAACCTGTTTAGAACACTGGTCCCAGAAAAATGTATGTTGCAAATTTTAAAATGTGAAAATTACTAAAATTTCTAAGCCCTCCCCAAAGCAAAAAAAAAAGACATTTAAAAAATATGCCAGCTACATAACATAGTTTGCACATTTAAAACTATTTTGAGTGAAAAAACTACTGTCCTACATGCAGAAATTTTTGAAGTTTGAAAAGGTAAATTTTTCACATTTTTTCACGACATACTTTGATATTTTCACAAAAAAAAACAAGGACTTTTGGGCCAAAAAATTTTTTACTATCTTGAACAACCCAAAGGTCATGAGTAAACATTCTCTGAATCACATGGATAATTTATTCTCACATAAAGTGACACTTGCCAGATTCCAAAAATGGGGCTGTCAAAAAGGCCAAAACTGGCTCTGGTGGTAAGGGGTTAAAGGCCTCACCTGTTCCGACTGTGAACACCTTCTGAGGTGGCTACTCCACAGATTTAGGGCTTTTCCACGGGGTTTTTAGATCCTTTTTTAAAAGGATCCTTTTTAAGGCCGAAAAAAGGATCAACAATTGTCAGGGATTAACATTAAGTTCAGGCAAAAGCGCATCGGTGTTCCCACGGGGAATCAGCGATGCGCTTTTGAGACTTTTCCCCCGCGCTTTTTTCCCCCGCTTTTAAGAATTGACATGTCAATTCTTATTGCGTTTTAACGCAACAACGCCCAAGGAATAAGGGGGCCCCCTTTTTGGGGCTTGCCAAAAGCCTCCACACTCCTGGACTAAAAAGCTGCGCTTTGCATCCCAAAACGGGTGCGAAAACGCACTAAGGGCTGACGGGATCCCTGGAGGGCCAGGGGCGCAGGGGAGGCCGGGGCGGCAGCCGGAGCGCAGGGGGAGGCCCCGGGGCAGCAGCGGAGCAAGGGGGTTTTGGGGGCGGTGGCAGCGGGCGCAGGGGGGGCTCGGCGGGGCACGGGGGGCCAGGTGAGGCCGGGGCGGCAGCGGAGGCAGGGGAGGCCGGGGGGCGACAGCGGGAAGCCGGTACTCCCGGAGGCGGCAGCGGGAGCCAGGTGAGGCTCGGGGGCGGGAGCGCAGGTGGAGGAGCGGGCAGACATATTTGAAGGCGAGGGCTGGGGCAACAGACAAGGAGGAGGGCTGGGGGAGACAGACAGGAGGAAAGGCGGGCAGACAACAGGAGGAGGGGGGGGGCAGACAGACATGGGGGAGGGGTGGGGCAGACAGACAGGGGAGGGGTGGGGGGAGACAGACAGGAGGAGGGCTGGGGCAGACAACGGAGGAGGCTTTGGGGGGGAAAGAAGAGGGGGGAAAGGGGGGGGGGGAGGGGGAGAGAGAGAGGAGAGAGGGAGGAGGGGGGGAGGGGGGGGGGAGGGGGGAGGGGGGGGGGAAAGGGGGGGGGGGGTTTTGGGGGGGGGGGGGGGGGGGGGCCCCCCCCCCCCCCCCCCCCCCCCCCCCCCCCCCCCGGGCGACAACCCCCTCAAGTAAAAAAAGCTTTTTAAAAAAAGACCCAAAAATAACCAATTTGCGTTTTTGCAATCCGCTTTTCCCCATGCCCTTTTTAAGTGCGAAAAACGGGGTCCGTAAAAAAAGGATCCAAAAAAGCCCGGGGGAAAACCCTTACAGTTTTTTAGGGAAAAAAAAATAGTCACTTTTTACCAATACCAATGTTTGTCACAACTGAACCTTTTTTTTCTCCAGAGAGAGTGCCACCTTATCTTTTGAGTAAGTCCAACTGCTATTGCAAGATGCAAACTTTGTGAGTAAAGCAAAACATACAGACTACTGTAAAGTGAAAAAATTTTTTCATCACAGTAAAACAAAAATTGGGAAAACGATATTAACCCCTTCCCCCACAGCCGGGCATAGTAAAATTACTCTTTGTTTTAAATACCCCGCCTCCCAGGCCATAACTTTTTTAATTTTTCTAACAACAAAGACATTTAAAGGGGGTTTTTTTTGAAAAGGAATACATTATAATTTAAAGGGCCCTTTATCAAACCCGAAGAAAAATACAAAAAACGAAAAATTCTAAGGGAAAGTGAAAAAAAAAAAAAAACTTCACCATTTGGGGTTTTTCCTTTTCTTTTAAAACCTTTATTAAAAAAAAATCTTTTTTTCTTTAAAAATTAAACCAAAAACCCATTTTTTAAATTTTTTAAAGAAAAAAATCAAACATTCTAAATTTGGCCGTCCATTTTCTGCGACAAATAACTTTTTTGTTCTTCCACCTATGGACCCGAGTGAGGCTGCATTTTTTAACTGTTTTTATTGGTTCCAATCTGGGATAGATGTGACTTTTTGATCACTTTTTATTCCAATTTTTAGAGACTGTAAAATGAAATGAAATGAAAAAAAAACTAAATTTTGGCATTTGGAATTTTTTTCCTTCTACAGTGTTCAGTAGAGATGGTCGAATCGATTCTAACGAAGTGGAATTCATTTAGAATTTCAGGAAAACTTCGGTCCTACACAAAGCCAAAATTTATGGTACTTCGCAGGAACGAATCATCTTTTTTTTATAAAATGGCCGCGAGCACATGGCGTGACATGGGGCAGAGAACTCTGTTAGGAAGAAAGGAACACCCTCAATGACATGTGCAGACATTAAGCCAATCAGCGACCAGCGGGCTTCTGTGATGTCGCAGCCCTATAAATACGGACGTCAACTTAAATTCTCACACTTCTCACTGTGTGTCCTGTCATAGGTATCTGGCTGCTGCACTATATTGCACTCTTTTGCAAAGAAACTCGTTTTTTCAGCTACTGGAGTGAAAGACCTTTACAAGTGTGTGTCATATACACACTTGTTACTCAACCAGCATTATTATTTTGTTTTAGTTTGTGGGGTATTCTCCCTAAAGTCCAGGGTGGGTGTACTTCTGCCCCATACATGCCTAAATTCCATCTGGTTGTTCTGTAGGGTATTTCATACCCAAGGCTTAATTTAACGACTTGATTGTTGGTTAATTTGGACTAAAATACAGGGTGTCTTTTTTTATTTTGTCCCATATACGCCTAAATTCCATCTGGTTTTTCTGTAGGGTATTTCATACTCAAGGGTTAATTTAACCTCTTGATTGTGGGGTAATTTGGACTAAAATACAGGGTGTCTGTATTTTTCCCCATATACACCTGAATTTCATCTCATTCATTCTGTAGGCTATTTTATACCAAGGGTTAATTTCTCCTCTTGTTTTGTGGGGGCATTTGAGTCAAATGGATGTGTGTATTTTTGACACATACACGCCTGAAATCCATCAACTTCAGACCAGTGGTTTTTTTTAAATCTGTGGCCAAGAGTTAATTTATTCACTTTTTGTGGAGAATATTTGTCAAATCCAGTGTTTGTGTATTTCAGCCCTATATACATCTCAAATCCAGCCACTCCAGTCTCTTGGCATATTGCTATCTGTGGCAAACAGTAATTTTTTTCAATTATTGTGGTGATTCTGTTAAATGCTGATACATGTAGAGCCTCCCTCCCCCCCTAAAAAAAGTGAAGAGGGTGTCATCAGTAATTTTGCATTGATGTCAATCATTTTGCCATTCCTATGATCCTTCAGTGTTGGCTTTCAGTTGATCAATAATCTATCATTGCTAAAGCCAAAAAGAAAAAAGAGTTAATCCCAAAAATAAGTAAATGGAATATTTGCATGTGTTTTGTATCCATTCCTGCTTTTGGCTACCTACTGATCTGACAATCCTGATGCAAACAAAAGACCATGTCATACTTACCTTACGGCTTCTTCGAAAACACAATCGGTTGTGTTTGTCCTTTTCATTCCTTGTGACAGATTAAAAGAAGGGGAAAACCAAACATAGTGGCAATGTAATAGAATGGTGGAGGGTGGAAACAGCATAAGAAAACCACACGGTGGTTGACTGAGAGAGTGGTCAGTTGGCAGCAGCATGAGTAGGCCATACAGTGGCAAATGACAGATTGTGAAGGTGGCAGCAGCATGATTAGGCCACAGACACAGTGTGGTGGTGGCGACAGCAACAGCAGCAGCAGCATCTCGCCAGAGAGTGGCACAATGTCATAATTTTGTGGCGGCAGCTAAGTGGCATAATGAGGAGGTAGCAGTAACAGCAACATCAAGCCAGAGTGTGACATAGTCTAGAGATGACAGCAGCAGCATAAGGAGACCTGAGTAGTGAGGTGACAGCAGCATCAGAAGGCTACATAGTAGCCCAGTGAAGAGTGGGGAGGTGGGTGTCAATACCAGTCCCTGGTAAAGATGGTGGGTGGTTGAAGGAGCAGCTGGCAGCAGATGTGGGGCACCAGGCGGATGGCAACATCAGAATAGTAGCTGAGGCAGGTAGCCAAAAGAATCCATGGTTCAGGGTCTGCTCCAGGTGCTGCTGTTGGTGGGTACCTATATCACTAGGGGGTGAAGAAAGCTGCTTATCAACAACTCCAGACCCAGGTTGCTGCTGATGGGGCTGGTACTGCTCCTAACCCCCCCCATCAACCCACAGCAGCCGTGGCAGTGGTACATGTGCGGTGATGAACCACCCGATCAGACCAGCGAGAGGATGAACGATGACGCAGATAGGCAGCGGCCAACTGACTACATAGGATGTCTCTATAGTACTTGAGTTTGTCCTCTGTCTTGGCAGGTGAAAAAATGCCACCATTTGGGACCGGTAATGAGAGCCCAAGAGGGTGGAGAACCAGAAGTCATCCCTCTGCCATATGGTGACAATTCAGCTGTCACTAGCCAGGCAAATCAGCATGCAGCTTGCCATCTGCGTAAGTGACTCTGAGGGACTCCCTGCCTTCATCTCCACTGTATTCTGCCACGTTGTGTCTTGGTTATCTGCCTCGTCTTCCTAATCCTCTGGCTGCTCCTGCTCCTATCCTCCTGTCACCTGAATAAAAAAAAACACTCATTTCGCCAGACACTGCTTGTGCTCCAGTGTCTTCCTCCTCCTCCTCCAGTTCAGCCCCCACTGGACTCATGTGGCCGTGAGATATAGTCGCCATGTCTCCAGTCCCCTGACCAGACAGATTTTGCAGCATCTGTTCCAAAACATGAAGCAGTGGAATGACAATATTCATCCTGTAGTCCTGGCGACTGACAAATAACATGGCCTCCTCAAAGGGTCTGTGCAAATGGCAGGTATCCTGCAGGAGCTGCCAGTGGCAGACATAAAAATTGCACAGTGGATCCCTGTCCCCTTGGATCATCAAGAAATCATTAATGGCCTTTCTCTGTTCATATATTTCTCCCTGTTTTGCCCTGTTCATCAGTTTCTCCCTGTTTTGCCCTGTTCATCGGTATCTCCCTGTTTTGCCCTGTTCATCTATTTCTCTCTGTGTTGCCCTGTTCATCGATTTCTCCCTGTTTTGTCCTGTACATCGATATCTCCCTGTTTTGCCCTGTCCATAGATTCTCTGTTCTGTTCAGCTCAATGAGGGTGTGCTTGGTAGTGTAGGAATGTCTAAAGTGCTTGCAAAGTTTCCTGACCAGTTCTCTGAACGGTGCATAGTCCACCACTTGAAAAGGGAGGGACAGCAGTACTACCAACCTGGACAGGAGCACGGTCAGCTTCTGCACTTAGGGATGGCTACACACATACTGCTGTCTCTTGGCAATCATCTCGAAGAACGACTGCTGGCACCATGAGTGTCGAGGAGCAGGAGCATCTGGACCGGTAGATGATGTGAAAGACAGGCAGTTGTCTTCGGCAGAGGTGGTGGAGCCTTGACTGCCTGAAATGGGAGGCGTGCCACTGGGTGCTGCTGCTGTTGCTGCGACAGGATGGACCACCACATCTGAGACACGTTTCTCCCAGGCCACTGTATGGTGACGCTGCATGATGATACAGGGCTGTGTCGCCAATGTTAGGTCCCTGGTCATGCTTTACTTTCTGCCCACAGATTCTACTTAATGCCATGTTCTCCTCCTTTGGTGTCTTGTCAAAAAACTGCCACATCGCCGAGTAGGTGATTTTACCACCAATGCTCCGCACTGACTGACTGTTACCGCCCCTGCCTCGGTGAGCCCTTGCGCTGCTACTTTCTGGGACCTGCAAAGTAGGTGGTCTAAATCATAGCCGTTTGCCTCCCGACCTCGCACTGCTGCCACCCTGCTGACTCCCGGCCACACTACCGACTTGCCGGCTACGCCACTGCCTGATGCGCAAGCTGCCGCTCTCTTCTCCATGATGATGATGAAGCCCTTGCTTCCAGAGCCGGAACGATGGGTAGTCGAAGGTAGGCGACCGTCTAGGGCGACACTTCATACCAGGCAGAAAAAGGGGCGCAAGGAGGCATGGAGTGGGCTGAATTTTCCATTTTTGGGGGAACTTTATGCCTTAACTAGGGCACCAGAATACCTTGTCCCAGCCTCGCTTGCTTCACCCGGCTCCCATATGTGATCAGCTACATCGATTAATGTTTGCCTGTCACCGCCGTCCTCTTCAATGGTATCGCGGTACAGAGCCTGACCGCTCGCAACATAACCCCGCACGCCACTCTCCTCATCACTACGTGCCCGCCTCTGCAAGAAGCAGCAGATGTCTTCCCCACCTATTTTCTGCCCACTGTCCACAAATAGTCCATCCTCACTGTATAGTGGCGCAGAGGCCACAGCACATAGTAGTTCTCTGGCTGTGAGAAGCGAACGGGACAGAGGTGGGTTGAGGGCAGGTGAGGGCGCCTGACCTGCTCCCGGACAATGCCAACTAAAGGTTGTGTCTTACAGATGCACCGACTCTTTGCCGGGGTTGTCAAATGTCATCTGGGAGAAAGTGGATGACCTAGTGTGTGGTCGACACATGGCTGTCATATGACACCGGAATCTGCAGCCTCGCGGGGTGACCCCTGCTTTGATGTCGCCTTACTGTGCTGCGACCTGTGCCTGCTCTAGGAATCTACTATTGCGTTCTTTGTTACCCCATGTGATCAGGCACACGCACAGCCCTCACAGTTTTAAGTGCGCTCTGAAAATTCATCCTCTTAGAAAAGCCTACCAAGATCCCTGATTGTTAATCCCCCAAATTCTGTCACACATTCGTCACTTCCTGCACTTTGCCACCCGCAGGCACTTATCTGTATGTAGATGTATGGTTGCGATGACAGGTTCATCCACTTTTTTATGTATACTACCCAATATCTTTGAGATGAACCTTGTTTTTTTAGGATAGATCTAGGAGTAGACGTGGTAGTTGTAGGATACACATTGTCCGTTTATAATCCTGTAAGTCCCGAAGGAATTTTGTCTGTTTTAGTTCAATTATTGATTTTTCCAGTTTTGCAATATTGGTTTTGACACGTGTATCAAGTTGGGAGAATGATGGTAACGTTGTAAACGGTGTAATACAACCTTGCAGGTTTTTTATTTCCTCTTTCAACTCTCTCAACATAGATGTTTCATATGAAATAATAAGGTCCATCAGTTTAAATGAACAGTCCGATAGAATAGAATTCCACTTACTTTGAAAATCCGCATCATATGACAAAGTGGGTAATTTTCGTATTCTTAAACCTCGAGGTATCATTGCCTTCTCTTTGTAGTTCTGAAGTGTGGTTAAATCCCACCAGGTTTTAACTTCTTTGGTAAGCAGTTTTTCCATTTGTGTCATGTAGATTTGCAGATCTACTGTGCTCTGTATATCCATTTGTGGATCATTGAATATCCTAGCAGCCTGATTCATTTGAGTCCGACAATCATCAACAGCTTTCAGGCTAATTAGCTCAGTGTCTGCTGTTTCAGGCATAGTTGTAGGTGTACTTTCAGACATAGTGGTAATTAACTGGTTAAAGCAGATAGGAGCCTGGTATAAAAGTCCAATATACGGTATAACTTGTGCAAGAAGAAAGAAAAGTTTTACCAGCTCACCAGCCGCAGACGCACGGATGTGCATGGAGCACAAAATATGCAGTAGAAAAAGTAGGAGAAAATTCTAGTGTCTTTTTAAAAATGAAATTCTTACTTTGTCTTCGCAGTACATGATTCAAGATCCACAACAGAGTAAAACCGCCAACGCGTTTCAGGCCTCACGGGCCCTTCCTCATGGCATGGCGTTAGACACACAAACACAGTTTTTATATAGATGCAGATAACCAATCACAAACATGTTAAAAAAACCATGTGATCATAGACATATTAAACATGTGATCGCATACGTTCTAAAATGGAGCACAGACACAAGTTAAAGAGCATTAATATAAACAGTTTAATACTTTTTTAGTAGCATAATACTACTGTAGATCTGTTCTTTTGTTAAGCCCCAAAGGTTGGTATGTTTTGATGAGGAAGATCCAGAAAGCCCCGCGTGTGCGAAGCTTCCGGATATAATCCCCTCCTCTCCTAGGTGGTGTAACCCTCTCAAGCCCAACAACTGACAGCACTTCAGTATTGCCGCTATGTTGTTGGGCGCAATGTGCAGACATAGCAGACATTCTATGAAAATCAATATCTACTATTGCGTTCTTTGTTACCCCATGTGATCAGGCACACGCACAGGCCTCACAGTTTTAAGTGCGCTCTGAAAATTCATCCTCTTAGAAAAGCCTACCAAGATCCCTGATTGTTAATCCTCCAAATTCTGTCACACATTTGTCACTTCCTGCACTTTGCCACCCGCAGGCACTTATCTGTATGTAGATGTATGGTTGCGATGAAAGATTCATCCACTTTTTATGTATACTACCCCATATTTATGTAACATGGCTGGACCAATGTAAACTAAGCACTTCTCACCCTTTGTTTCGCACATACACCCTAATATATTGTAAGCTCTTGCGAGCAGGACCGTCACACCTCGTGTTTGATTTGTAAGTAGCTTTTTTATAATGTAATGTCTGGTTTATCTGTGCTTATACCCTCTATATTGTAAAGTGCTGCGGAATATGTTAGTGCTATATAAATAAAGATTATTTTATTATTATTATTATTATAGTAGTAGGATCTTAGCCCTCAGCTCGGTTCTTTCTAGCAGGCGCTGACATTACCTTGTCAGGCTGTGTTCACACTTCAGTTATTTGGTCAGTTTTGCCCCGTAACTGCCCAGAGAAGTGAAGTGCGAAGCGATTCTAGTACCGGCGCCTGTCATCTGTGTGTCATACTGAAACACAGCATTGTATGAAGACCAAACCACACTCCCTATGCAAATTTGAGCATGGCACAATGTTCTACAACACCCTACAGGCTCTTTGCAGCCAGGAAATAGCTGTTTCTTAACACGAATCGCTGCGAATAAATTTGGATCGAAAAGAATGTTGCTGAAAAATTTGGCGAACTCGACGAATCGAATTTTTTAGAAATTCGCCCATCTCTAGTATTCAGAGTATGAGATAAATGATGTTATATTTCAATAGCTTGGTGTTTTAGGGATACAGCAAAACCAATATTTTCTAACTGTAAAATGTCAAAAGGGGGGGGGGGGAGTGATATGAACTTTTAATATTTTTTATTCATTTTTATAATTTTTTTTTTCATTGATGAAAAAGTTTTTTGGTGCAACAAACAAGGCGGTACAGGTAATTGAAATGAAGTGGTTAATACTATCGGAATACAAGAAAGGTACAATTGGGTAACGATGTCAAGCAAGTCTATGTGTTACAAGAAAATAAACATTTCACAAGGATCATATAGTGCATCATATCAAGAGCAAATCACATTCTGTTACTGCAGTGAAAGGAACAAGCAAAGTAAGAGCGGATTTAATGTAGGTGAGTGAACACCCACCAGTGGAGCTTCTACAGCACCACTATGAGCTAGTGACAGAGGGGTTAGTGGTCTCTATCTCCAGTCAAAGTGGACCATATCACAGCATAGGTCGGCTCCGAAAAGGGGAAGGAACCCCTTCGTAAAGAACAGGTTCATCTGGCCATTAAATTGTGTACCAGCAGCAATAGAACAAAACACTACACAACAAGAGGAGAGGGAAAGGGAAGGGTAGACCCGTCAGTGTCGGAAACCCACCGCCATACACCACGACGCTTTATCGGTCACAGAGAGAAGGTAGGGGCGGAATTTTATTGGACCGAGCGGTATTGGTCTGATTTAGTGAAAACGAGCCAATCCTCCCAAATTTTGTAGAAGTTCACTGAATCGCTGTGTTCACATCGAATCTCTTCCCATCCACAAATTTTATGTATCTCACTGAACCAATCCGTAACAGATGGGCAGGCAGAGGAGCGCCACAGTCTGGGGATTACTGTTTTGGTGGCATTCAACAGGGTAATTATTAGATGATTTTTGAGGGAATGATAGGAGCCCCGAACTGCCAGAAATAGTAAGGTGACCGGTTCATTATCTACTTTTTCTCCTGTAATCAGGTTGATAATGTGTACCACTCTGCTCCAGAAAGGTTGCAGGGCAGGACACTCCCACCATATGTGTAACATCGAGCCCACCCCAGCATGGCAGCGCCAACAAGTGCTAGCGACTGCAGGGTAAAGGGTGTGCAGTAATGTCGGGACTCTGTACCAACAGGTAAGGATCTTAAAGTTAAGTTCTTGAATTTTAACCGAAACAGTGGTTCCCCGTAGTCGAGCAAATATGTCGCCCCATTCTTCGTCCGAGAACTCTCGTGAAAGCTCCCTCTCCCACGCTTTTTGATAGGCGAATTTGGGGAGGTCTTTCGCGTGAATGAGCAGGTCATATATCCTAGATAGCGCATGAGCGGGGTGAGACGCCTGCAGGCACCAGGTTTCGAACGGTAAAGGGGTCCTGCCTAAGGAGAGTGAGTCCTCATAAGCTGAGCAAACGCTACGCAGCTGGTAATAGTGCAGTCTGGCAAACTTCCTATGCTGGAAAGTGGAAGCCAATTCTAGATAGGGTTTGAGCATACCCCCTCTGTATACATCCCACATAAGAGCGAAGCTCCCTCTCTCCCCAACCCAAGCCCAGTAGATCGTAGGGATTCCGGCAATCCAGGATTACTTGAGATCGGCGTAAGCGGCCCTCCCGTTTCAAAGATACACATCGCTCTGCAGGTAAGTATTGTGGTCTGGAGAATGAGCGGGACCTGGTTAAGCAATTTATTGCGCAAGAGACTAGAAGGTAGCCAGGGGAAGGGCGCAATCGGGGCGCCATGGAGTGTAGACTCGATTTGGACCCATAACTTTGCTGCAGAGTTATGAAAACCGTCCAATATCCTCACCGCTACAGCTGCCAGGTAATATCTTAGAAAATCTGGTAACAAACGTCCTCCCTCTGCTCGTGGAGCCGTCGGTATTGCTCTATAGACCCTAGGGTGTTTTTGCGCCCAAATGAAGCGCATTATCTGCCTATTCACAGATCGGAGAAAGGGCTTCGGAAGTATAATTGGCACAGTCTGAAATAAATAAAGAAGACGGGGCAGGATATTCATTTTGAGTATGTTGATACGACCTATCCAGGAGAAGTCTTTCCTGTCCCATCTGGAGAGGTCTCCCTGAATTATATTAAACAAGGGGGTGAAATTAAGGTCCAATGTTCTTTTGAGATCCGAGGGGATGTGAGCCCCCAAATATTTAATAGAAGAGGAGGCCCAGGAGAAGGAGTAATTAGTCTTCAACTGAACCACCTCCTCAGGTGATAAGGTGAGATTCAATGCAACACTTTTAGCCATGTTAATCTTATGGTTACTGAATCGGCCAAAGGTATTTAGGGCCTGGAAAATTAACGAAAGGGAAAGGAGAGGCTCGATAACATATAGGAGGTCATCAGCGAAGGCTGAGCACTTGACCTGCAGACCCCCACATCTAATCCCTTTTATAGATTTGTTGGCACATATAACCAGGACATATAGGAGAGGGGAAAGGGGACATCCCTGCCTGGTACCATTGCGTATGGGAAGCAGAGAGGAAAGAGAGCCGTTAACTTGGATCTGCGCCTGCGGGGAATTATACAATGCCAAAATCCTTGCAAGGAAGACCGGACCCAACCCAAGATGCGAGAGTGCCCCAGACAGGAAGGACCAGTCCACCCAGTCAAAAAGCCTTCTCAGCATCCAAAGAGAGTAGCATACATGGGATCTTGGACCGATGGACATGATTGATCAGGGTGAAGGTCTTCAGGGTATTATCCCTGGCTTCCCTTGCGGGCACGAATCCCACCTGATCCAGATGTATTAGGTTCCCCCAATAGGGGGCTTAGCCGCATCGCGATCAACATTGCAAAAAACTTGGCATCCGAGTTAATAAGGGAGATCGGTCTAAAGCTTTGGCACAACGTGGGGTCCTATCCTTCCTAGGGGCTGACTGTGATATGCGCCTTCAAAAATTCGGGGTCAAAGGGCGATGTGCTTGACACCGTATTAAAAGCGCTTAAGAGCGGGGAAGTGAGTTCCTCCTTTAGGACTTTAAAGAACTTGGCGGTGAAGCCGTCCGGTCCTGGGCTCTTCCCAGCCGGGAGAGATGTTATGACCGCCTGGAGCTCCGCCTCCGAGAAGGGTTCCTCGAGGGAACTGAGAGTGTCTGCTGGGATAGGAGGGAGGGTCGTCTTTTGCAAGTAGTCTCGCAGGGCAATTTGACGCTCCGTCAGGAGCCCACCCTCAGGCGGTTTGGGCAGGTTATATAGTTTTGTGTAGTATTCTTGGAAGACTGTTAATATGTCTTCAGTCAAGTATTTTAGTTGTCCCCCTGAGGCTTTAATCTGGGGAACAAACAACGCAGCCCTCCTCTCCCGCAGTGCCCGGGCAAGATATCTACCAGGCTTGTTGCTCCATACATAGAACCCGGCCTCCCTGACTTGACGGAAACGCTTGTGCTTCCTCTCCATCAGCGCGAGAACCTCATGTCGCAGCTGGATCAAGAGTCTAAAGTCAGAATCAGATCCCGAGGATTTATGGGATAATTCTGCAACATGAAGCTCTCTTAACAGTGATTGAAGTTTGGAAGCCGCTTCGCGCTTCAGCCTAGCCCCATGTTTTATTAGAATGCCCCGTAGGACACATTTCAGCGCACCCCATTGGGTCTGCGGAGTGGTGCTATCTTCTCTGTGGTTGGTCTGAAATTCCAGGACACCAGTCTGAAGATCTTTCAGGCATATGGCATCCTGCAAGAGAGACTCGTTTAACCTCCACGCAAACGGAGGGCGCTGGAAGTGTGGGAAGTCAAGGACGCAATGGATTGGGGCGTGATCAGAATGGGTCATTACATCAATCTTAGTGTCCACCACGAGGGAGAGCAGGGAATGCTGTAAAAATATAAAGTCTATGCGGCTGTATATTTGGTGAGGGTTAGAGAAGAAAGAGTAGTCTCTCTCCTCCGGGTGCATCAGTCTCCACACATCTGAAAGCTGCATATCATGCAGCAAGCGTTTAAATCTGTTAAGGATGCGTAAGGGGACTGATGATCGACCCGTTGAAGTGTCAAGACTAGGCTGAAGAACAAGATTAAAATCGCCACATAGGACTAATTGACCCTGGGCAAAGCAAGTTAGATCGTCTAAGGTTTTAGTTAAAAAGGGGATCTGATTTTGGTTAGGGGCATATATGTTAGCTATCGTGTACGTATGCCCCTGCAGGCTACATTTTAAAAAGATGGCCCTAGCCTCGTTATCAGTATGGACATCGAGGACTATGAGGGGAAGGGATTTGTGGATCAGGATAGCCACTCCCTTCGTCTTTTGGGAGGGGTTACTGCTGTGGTACCAGGCAGGGTAATATTTATTCCTAAGGACTTGGGCATGTTCATGTAATAGGTGTGTTTCCTGGAGACATACTATATGTGATTTCAGTTTGTGTAGATGGTACAGTATCTGTGACCTCTTTTCAGGGGTGTTGAATCCCTTGACATTAAGGGATGTGACTTTGACATTATGCATCAGAGAAAGAGCATAAGCACTCACCCCATACTCCGATTGCTAGCAGGGTCCACAACGACAGATCCGACACCGACTGGTCTAGAGAACAGAAAGGGAAGACTGGGGGGAACAAAACACAAAGACAAAAAGGCCTGCAGAACAGAGGCCACAAAAGTAAACTAAGCAGACTAGCCGCTGCGGACGGCCAATTAGAAACCACGGCCAACATTACCAATGGGGGGTCAACATGGCCGTCTAGGAAGGACAAAGCAATCAAGAACATGTACATGTAGTAAACATATATACGAACTCTAACCGGCAGGACATTTGGGTATAGACTTTCGGGCTTCAGAGCAGTGCAGATGGAGGCAAAGAAACAGTTCAAATGCTGTTCTCGAAGATAGTTCTGCCTGACTTAGAGGACTGACGTTTGGGCTAAGAGAAAGACACCAGAAGGGCCCAGAGAGGAGCAAGGCGGAAGAGGGAAGGAGGGAATGGGGAGAGAGGAGTAGAAACTGAAGGAGGAGGGGTTAATAGGGAAGAGATAAGAAGTTAATAGGGCATGTGCCCTTTCAAATGTGCGGGAGGTCACACATCATGGTAACAAGAAGAGAACTTTATCAACTCAGAAACGTTCAGCGGACGGGCCCCAGATGCTGAACCGGATCCTCAGGCTTTCTTCGTCGACGACTTGATCTTTGCGACTTGGGAGAAGCCGTCTGAAGTGGACGGCGGGTCGCCCGCTGTTTGAGCGGAGAGGGCAGCATCACAGGTAGATCAGTAGCAGATGCCCAGTCCGGCAACTCTACTGGTGGCAAGTCCAGGGCAGCAGTGAAGTACGGCAGGTCAGCTGGGGATCGCAGTGCAACCAGAGAGTCCCCCTGTCCAACCTGAAGGGCAAATGGGAAGCCCCAGCGATACTGAATTCGGCGTTCCTGGAGTATGGCCAAAATAGGCTTAAGGGCCGAACGCATACGTAGCGTTCTTCTGGATAAGTCCGGGTACAGGCCAATCTTGGTATTGCCATGCATAACAGATTGCATAAGGCGGGCCTTTCGCAGAATTTCCTCCTTGAGGTTGTAGTGGTGTATCCGACATATAACGTCTCTCACTCTTGATGGGTCTTGGCTTTGTGGTCGGAGAGCCCTGTGGGCTCTATCGAACTCAATAAACGTGTCTTCAGGTCTGCCTAAGATCCGATTAAATATTCTGGTCAATGTAGAGAGGAGTTCAGAATTCCGGACTTCTTCGGGCAAGCCACGCAGCCTGATGTTGTTCCGCCTATTGCGGTTTTCTAGATCATCAAATTGTGCTACGAGGAGGTTATGTCGTTCGGTTTGAGAAGCTAGAGAAGCTTGAAGGTTGGTAATTGCGAGATTTGTAGAGAGTCTTGCATTGTTTCTAGGGTTTGACATTTGCCTTGTAGCTCAGTGACTGCGGATTTGACTGGTTGCAGGTCTCTGGTCCACGCCTGTTGGAGGTCATGGCCCAACTGCCGCATATCAGCCTTCGATGGTAGAAGCGACAACAAGGCCTGCAGCTCTGGGTGTGCAGCAAGAGCTTGAAGTGCATCCTCAGGTGGTGGCAGCTGTGTAGACCGGGTCGGAGTCCCCGAGAAGGGCAGAGAGGGGGCACGGGACTGCACCATGGTGCTGGAGAGGGGGGGATTTGGGCTGTCTCCCCATGTTGGTGTCCCTGGGTGTGATGCCCAGCCATCGGCCTGAGCAACGGTCAGCTGCATCTCCACTTGACTGTTGCAGGCATTGATTTCAGGAGCAGGAGAATGAGCGTAGGATTCGGCCTCTTTCTCAACGGGCCGGCCGCAAGTAAGGGCATAGGGACTGCTCTGGTAAGCGAGCCGTAGAGCTGGAGTGTTTACTGGACCTGCAGAAGACCGTTGTGGGGCCAGCCGGTCGGCAATATACTCCTGTGAGTAACCGGGTCGAGCGCTGGCACAGGCTGAGGGTGAACTGGGCACCAGTGTTGAGTGGGTCAGGCATGGGCATTCCCCGGTACTCTGTCCAGCAAGAGGAGCCACATGGGTGAACCCCTCCCCCATGGCCCGGGCATGAAGCTGGGGTCTCCAGTGCCCAAGGAGAGGGGCCACCATCCCTGGCACTCCTCTGAGCCCCCTCCTGATGCTGCATACACATAGGGATAGACCCTTCAGTAAGCTGGGGCTCTGACAGGGAACTCTCCGCTGCCCAGTTCACTGAGCCATCCATCCCTGAAGTCAGGTCCGCTCCATTGGACCAGTCATTTGCGTTTTTCC
>JAODAL010056641.1:0-23167 GCA_025379985.1 Phyllomedusa bahiana | reverse complement strand
GCCCCTTATACCCTTTAAAAAATCATGTCACCTTAAAAAAAGTATCTAATCTTTTGAATAGAATCACAGTGCATTGTTATGTTTGAAGGTCCGGGGAGACAAGGGGTTGCGAAAAAAAAGATATCACTCATGCTCCAACTTTTTTTCCACCAGGACCATTTTTATGCAAGAAAATTTTTTCCCCCACGCCCATGGGGGTTATCATGGGCTGGTTATTAGGGTGGGGTTATGGGGGGGGTTTAATGTTTAGAATCACCCACAAAAAAAAAAAACACAATAAATTTAAAACTGGTTATTTGGGTTATGTTAAGATGTGGGAATTTCAACGAAGGGGAAATTTTGTTTAAATTCGGGAAAACTTCGGTTCTGAACAAAGTCGAATTTGGGGGGTACTTTTCCGTGAAATTTGGCTTTTTTGAAAAAAGGCTGCGGCACAGCTTTACAGGGGGCCAAAACTCGGGAGGAAGAAGGCATGCCTACTGAATGTGAAAGAAACCCAATCAGAGACCGGGGGATCGTGACTTCACCGACTATAAAATCCGGGCGACGCGGGACTCATACCCCTCTCACTGTACCGGTGGGAAAAGGTGTGCCGGGGCTGCTTATGATAGCTGATAAAAAAGAACCTTTTTTAAAACACATTTTTGGGGGTGTCCAGCTTGTCTCAGAACGCCCCTTTACATTCAAAATTTCGATTTTGGGGGTTTTTGGATCTGAATCCAGTGTGCGCCATGCCTGCATATACATTTTAAAATGCTATCTGCTCACAGCACTTGAATATCCAAATTATCTAAGCCGTTTTTTTTTTGTAACATTTAAAGAAACAGCTTTTTTTAAACCCAAATACCACTTCATTTTGGTTGCCAATTATTTGCCAAATTTTACACCCGGGGGTTAATTAAGCGTTGTTCTGCGTTGTGGTGACAAAAGAAACCGTTTTTTCCCCACCGGCAAAAAAGACTTTTTTTTTTTCCTGTAGCATAATTCATAACTAATTTAAAAATTAAAATTTTTTTCTCTTTGCTGGTACCGAAAAAACACGCCATTTAACACCTACAAACGGTATTTTTGGGGTTTGCTCAATTCTTTACGCAATTTACAACCGGGGGGTTAATTAACGTTGTTCTGCTGTTTGTGGTGACTAAAAAAAACCTTATTTTCACCGCCAAAGAACAATTGTCCGTAGCAAATTTTCATACCAAAGGGTTAATTAAGCCGTTTGGCTTTACATTCATAAAAACACAGTGTTTTTAAATGACACATACAAGTACTTTTTTCCTGGCCATTTGTGGCCCAATTTATATCCAAGGATCCCCAATTTGTTACGGGGTTCATTTGCAGTCAAATACGGGTGTTTTTTCATATACGTGCGTACTTTTTAAAAAAACAGAGCAACAGGGGGGGGTGGCAGGTCTTCACCTCGAGGGGAGTGCAAACATTCCGGACGGGCCCAGGGCAGCAGGCAAGGGGACGTCGCAGAGGGGCCCACCCCCGGTGGGGCCAAACTCCCGGGGGTTCATCTAGCGGACGTGTGTTGTTCAGCAACCCAATATTCTTATTGGTTGACTAGGTCATCCACTTCCTCCCAAAACGACATCTGACAACCCCAGCCAAGAGTCGGTGGGAACGTCAGACAAAAACCCTTATTTGACATGGCCTGGGAGCGGTCAGCGGCCCTCACCTGTCCTCAACCCGCCTCTGTCCCATCCGGTTCCCTCAGCCACGATCTACTAGGTGGTCTGGGCTCAGTGCCACTATATAGCGAGGATGAACAATTTGAGGAGGGCATCAGCAGCTAATTTGGCAGCCCAAGAAATGGGCCAATATCCCCTGCTTCTTGCAGTGGGCGGCAAAGTATAGATGGGGAGAGGGGGCATGGGAGGTCATGTTGTGAGGGGTCAGCCTCGAAACCCCAACCCCGGGATGAGGAAAAAGCAGTGAATAAAAAAAAACACAAATAGATGAGATGCAGCGACCGCACTTGGGAGCGGGTGAACAAGGGGTTTCATCTGCAGGAGAAAGGGGGGCATCAGCTTGGCGTCGGCAGCGTGCACCCAGCAAGTGATTTTTGTGGCCGTGAGTCAGCAGGGTAGCAGCATGTGGGGTCAGGAGCCAAGCGGCCACGGGGAGAAAACCCGCTCAAAAGGTCCAAGAAAGTAGCGGCATAGGGGGCTCACGAGGCGCGGGGTAAGTCACTCAGTGGGACGTTGGGGTAAAATCAGCTACTCGCCGGTGGGCAGTTCTTTGCTAAGACACCAGGGGAGCCGAAAATGGGTATATGTAAATTGGGGGCAAAAGGAACGGGCCAGGGAGTAACTTGGCGCCACGGTCCTGCATCAACACTCAGCGTCACCAACCGGGGGGCCAGGGAGAAAACATGGCTCAGTTGGGGTGGTCCATCCTGTGAGAGGGGGACAAACTCAAATACTAAGGGAATCCCAAGTCAGTTGGGGCCACGCCTATGTGCGGACACCCTCCTCTACGGGTCGCCCGGGGGGGTTCTTCATGCTCTTGACTACTCCCCTCCCCGGCTGGGGAAGGTGGGAGGGTGGGAGCATACAAGCTCCACAGCCAACCTAAGTGGGGAGTCACTAATCCCAGTTTCCCCCCCCACCCCCTAGTGAGGGGGGGGTTTGCAGCAACAGCAGCACAGGACCGGACAGTCCCAAACCAACAGGGGGGCCTACGGGACAGCACTCTGCCACCCCATTAGAAGATCCGCTGGACAAAGGGTTTTGCGCAGATTTTTATCAGGTACATTCCCGTTTCGTTTTTGGTCGTTTTTGCCCTCTTAATGCCAGGGAAAATTTAGTAAAGCGTTTTCCTAAGACCAGCGTCAGTGCGTTCATACAAAAACAACATTGTATGAAGACCAAACCAAGCTCCCTCTGAAATTTTAAAAAGCTGGCACAAATGTTCTACAGCACCCGCAGGCTCTGTGCAGCCGAAAAAGCTTTTTTTTAAACGCATTGTCCCAAAGTAATTCGGACCGAAACAAATTTTGCGGAAAATTGTCAAAGTCACCGAATCGAATTTTTGCGAAATTCGCCCTCCAAAGTTTTGTATGGGGGTAACCAGTTTTAAAATTTAACTGCAGACGATTGTCACTCTGGGGGGTCATATTAAAAAATGCTGATCCCAGATTTGACAATCAGTCTGCAGTAATATTGATCACATTATACTTTATATAAAAAAACTATGAATCAGCTCTGTCATTATAGAGATATATGTCCCCTGTAGTCACTGCCCATCACCCATAACGGCCCATCACCGATCCGCGGCTTGGTGGTTGGGGACCCCTGATGTAGGGGACCTGTTCATAGTGACATTAGTATCACATGCAGGGGATGGATCCATTGGGTCAGCCATGAGTTTTGTGTAGAACCACACTGAGCAGCAGAGTCTTCACCTTTTAACCTCCTTATACAATGGATCTGACCTTCGCTGCAAGTAACTCCCAGGTCGCTACCCACAATGTGGTCACTCCCAGTGAAGGGCGAGCTTCCCCAAAAAAGAAAAAGGAACGAACCAGGGCACAAAAACTAAGTTTGGGCAAGTGGAGTTCACTGGAAGTTGGGTCACAGGTATACGGTCAGGGCAGGCAGAAGGGCAAGCAGCAGACAATGGAATGGTCAGGAACAAGCCAGAGGTCAGATACAAAGAATATAGATTAAAAATGCCACCAAACACTAAGAAGCACACCAATAATCTAGCAAAGACCAATGGGGAAGGAGCCCTTAAATGTGATTTGATGGCCGGCCATAGTATGGGAAAGGTAGATGGTGCTGGTCCTTTGAATAATAGAGAGTGATAATGGGTGTGCCATACGGAGGAGTTGGACCTGAGGGAGAGATGCTACAGAGCACAATGACAAAATAAATGGGCACACCACAGCCATGACACATGATAGGACTTCCTCTGTTACGGGGGGGAGCTTGGGGAAAAAAAAAGTTCTCCACGGTCCCGGGAAATTTTCTTTCGGATTGAAGCCCTTCCAGTCAATCAGATAAAATAACTTCCCCGGATCGTTTAATGTCCTAGATCTCCTTCACTTCAAAGGTTTTATCAGCAGAGATTTGACGGAAGTGAGAGCTAGTTTGGTGGAAAAATGTTTGGGGACCACAGAGTTCAAAAGGGACATGTGGAATGGATTATGAATGTGTTATGAGGAAGGTAATCGAAGCTTGTAGCAGAGTGAGTTGATTTTTCAGGGGATAGAAAAGGGGCGAGGACCAGTAAGGCAAAAATTTTTAAATGGTTATATTTGGAGGAAAGTCAGACTTTTTCCCCACATTGGAACACTGAAGGTGGTCTGAGCCTCTTGTTTGTTTGGGTCTTGCTTTGAACAGTAACTCACAACAAACACTGACTTGTCTCTTACCAGATTCAGTGGAAATCCTAAGCCTATGAATCTATAGCTGGTACATCCAAGGAGAGTAAGAGGTAAACAAGGGTATGATCTTTGATCCATAAACAATGTGGAAAAGATAAGATCCTGTGGACTCTCCAAAGTGTTTATTAAATAAGAACTGAGTTCAGGGTAAAAAGGCCAGGAGATAGTTGCCCAAGATCTGGTTGACTCATTTTACTTGTCTGTTGGACTGGGGATGGTATGCAAAGGAGATGTCTAGTTTAACTTGCATCCTGGGACAGAGGTCATGTCAAAATCAGTGAGCTGTCTCAAGACCTTCACAACCTTATCATTGCAAAATATACAGATGACATTAGTTACAGAAGAATTTCTAAACTACTGAGGGTTTCAGTAAACACTTTTTGGGCCATAATCAAGAAGTGGAAAAAAACCTAATTTCCCAAAAACAGCAGCAAAAACCAAATTTCCCCTGCAAGATTCAGAAGAGGAGTGAAAACAATCATCAAAAGAGGTCTAAGACCAAAGACCAACAGTGTAAAGCAAAAAAAGACCTAAAAACAGCGAAACAACTTTTTAAAAAAAAGTAAAGCATTTAAACCTCCATGGCCGAAAGGGCACGCTCATCCACAAGACTCCATTGCTTAACAAAAAGCATGTTAAAAGGGGTGTTTCAATTTTTTTTTATCAACATTTAGAAACCCTGTTAAATCCCCGGGGGAATTAGTTATCAGAAACAAACAAAAATTTTATTCTTTGGATACAATATTACACACCATCTTTGGAGGCCAAATTCACTGGGTTATCCCCAAAAACCCATACCAAAGCAAATTTGGAGGGGGAACATCGGTTTAGGCTGTTTTGCATACACAGTGGAAAATTTTTTTATTTGGTGAATGATGAAAAGGATAAAAAAATCCCGGAAAAATTCGTGATCAAAATTGCTTTTCCAACTACAAAGGGAAAAAAAGATGAAACAAGGGTGGAATTAGCTAGCCAATCACCTGACCTGAATCCAATGTATAGAAGGAATTAAAGTTTAGAGTTCAAAGAAGGAGCCCATGAAATCTTCAGGAATTGTAGAGTGTTTGTGTGGAAGATTGGGCTAAAATCCCACCTGAACAATGCATGCCACTGTTTTGCCATACGGGGTTCATCTTGAAGTGCTCACCAAAAAGGTTTTTTTACAAGTATTAAAAAAACATTTTAGTAATGTTTTCCAAAAATTTTTTTTTGGTCAGTTTTGCCCTCTTAAGTGCCCAGGGAATTTTATAGTGAATTCTGTGTCATTTCACATTATTTCACATAACTTAATTTATGGTCAACTATGGTTTGATTCCTTTGCGTGTGAATGAGATGGGTTGTTACTGACATCTGGTGAGAATTTCATATCAATAGCACTTTTAGAAATATGTTTACTTATAAAATTGGTGACGTGTTAAATAGTTATTTCATCCACTGGACATGTTCAGGATGAAGGGTTAGTGTTCTTTTGCTGTTTTGTGTATAATGAACCTTCAGTCTCCTTTCATGTTTTTTTATCCTAATGCCGGAAGACTCCTTTAAACTGGAGTATATATTATCATGGTGGGAACAGTCAGACATAAAATATAAATAAATCAGAAAATTTATGTCTAAATATTCTTTAAAGAAGCGCAATAACTCACAAGTGCCACACAACTTTCAGACTAGTCTTCCCAACTATAAAAACAACTTATAATGTAATATAGTGAGAAGTATTTTCAAACTGAACCACAATATTTGTTTCACCTTCAGATAATTCTAGAGCAGTCATTTCAGCAGCATACTTTAATGTAGTTGTCAAATAAACCACTTCATTTTATTATATTATCTGAAGGGCTCTTAAATCAGAAAGAGTAGAGCACAATACAAGAGAACAATCTATCTGATTACATTCTTTGATGTGTTGTTTTGCTCAGATGTGCTAACAACAGATTTTATATGACACAGAAACCATAGGGATACAGCAATAGTTAGTTTGTCAGAAATGAAAAGATATAAATCTCTTTGGAAAAAATAAGTAAATGTTTCCGGTTTAAATATTTAACAAACTGCTAAAACTCCTGAATCTCAAGTTGAGATATCATCACAATAATTTTCATATGTTTTAAGTATGTTTTAAATTTTGTCTTAATAAAGTAGATGGTAATAAATATAATCAGGTTATAATGAGTTGTGACAGATGATTCTGATCACAAAATCCCAAGAAATGGCTAAAGTAAAATGCAGGATATTTTCTCACACTACCTATTTTGCAAACACAATTGCAGTTTTGTAGGCAGATATTCATATTATATGCCCTATTTAACTGTGAAAAAACAAAACAATTATACATCAAAGAAGAAATTCCCCATAATGGTATTAACTTCTTAAACTAGGTACTTAACCATTCTGTTTTACAGAGCCTGCTCTTCACAGCCAGCCTCAGGCTCCCACCTGGTCAGACTGTGGTTGCATCTACAGCAGTGATTGGCGTAGCAGCTATGCTTTTCTTAGCTGAGCTTGTTAGAGGGACTTTAGCAATAGAAGGGTTTAAACAGCAAGTGTTGTGCAGTATTAGACAGAAATCTGCTAAAGAGAGATCACATGTTTCAGTTAAATTGATTTTTTGACAAGATTTTTCCAAGTTGCAGTTTATTTTAATTCTGGGCAAAGAAAATATTTTTTTCCTTTCTTCTTTTTCACTCTCTTGATTGGAAGAGTTGGGAGTGTGTTAAACATAATGGGCGACATGTTCTTGTGTACTTTTAGCACGAAAACTTTTGCAGCCTTGTTCTCTAGATGTATGAGTAGGCGCACTCCAAAATTAGGTGCATTATGCTGTGCCTGCGGCACTTTATAATGCACCCAAAATGTGAGGGCGTTCTAGAGGCGTGTTTTATCACAACCGTATTATTTTACAGATTTATGACTGGAGGATGGCAAAACTAGGCACATTACTGCTGGAACAGGCAGACCAAGTTACCTGAGCCTGAGTTGTTGTAGTGGAACTGCTTTAAAGCTATTTCGAACTGGCCTCTTTGCGCCTAGATCATACATGTCGCCCAATGTCTGTTAATGAATGAACATTTCAGTTTTGTAATCAGAATTTTTTTTATAGATGCTACATGAAAAAATTAGTCAAAATTTAGAAAAAAGGGACACTGATTTGATCACTTTTGTGAACAAATGCTTAGGCCATGTTCACACGGCTTAAAATGGGCCGTAATTCGGTCCGTAATTACGCGCTGCAGTGCACAAATTACGGCTTGTGGCCAGAGTTTGTGATGCAAATCTGGAGTTCTAAATGGTGCTATAGCTATATCTATAAGGCTGAATTCGCACACAGTGTCATGCAGTGCTTTTCCTTAGCCTTTTAACAATTTTGTTCAGGTAACAAAAAAATGTTGTCTTCAATTTATAGAAAATTATTAAAAAGTTTACATTTTTAGGTACTTGGTAGAACTTGTTTTTCAAAATGCAGTAATTTATGAGTATTGTGTTTTCTCTGTAGTACAGTATTTTCTACAGACTTCTCTATTGGGAATTAAACAAAATGAAAAATGTGTGTGTCTAAAGGAGCCTTAAACACTGCTTTGGTTTTTTGCCGATTTCCAAATACTCAACAATTTTCGGGTTTATGTGTGTGTCAAAATATATACATTATATTAAACACACTGTGTTAGGTATGATCAACCTTGACTCCTTTAATATCTTCAAACTTCACATTATAGTGTGTGCGATTACAGCTCCGTGACCATTGCAAAGTGCATCAGGCATAGTAATACAGACAGGGCTTTATTCCAAATACAGGTCTGTCCATATTTTATTAGGCAGAACAGGCATACAGGTGAAAATAAACAAACAGAAAACAAAATCCTGCTCATCTGACCACTTACTATAGAGTTTAGTTTCTCTCACTATTACCTTGAAGCAAATGAGGGATGTGTGGCAGACACTGGTTTCCTCCAGGGTATCTCCTCTCAGGCCCAAATACTACACCTACTCAGCTGACCTTATATAAGCCAGGTAAATCCAGGCATGTAACATAGGGAGTAGGCCCCCACCCAACACTTTGCCTACTCCTAGTAAGAGCCATCCCGGATTGACTTTTTTTAAACAGCCCTGAAACTGTTTAACACTCATGAAACACACATGAAAACAAGTCTGTGTTGCCTTGTTGGGAACCAGGGCAGCATTGTACACAGAATTTAAAATCCTGTTAGGCCAGGAACCACTGGGTAACCATCACATTTTTTGCTTTATTTTGGCCCATCCATTTCAAAGGGGAATGATCCGTGATCACACTAAATTGTCTCCCTACTAGGAGACTCTATGGCTCACTTAAGAGCAAAGCATTCTTTCTCTACTAAAGAGTAGTTTTTCCTGGCTGCAGACAGCTTCCTGTTACACTACAGGGTGTTCTTCTCCATTGATTAGCTTAGACAAGACAGCCTCCAAGCCCACTTCTTAAAGGGGTTGTCTCACTGGAGCGTTTGGCAGCCTTTTGTGCTTGTTGCCAAACAGAAATTGTGAAATGGAGGGGAGTGTTTCTCCTCCCAGCAGGGAGTATCTTCATTTTCTGCAGACATGTCCCACACTGCACGTGATGATTCATTCTGTGTGAGCTGGGGGAAGGGAAAGGTTCTGAGCTGTCTGAGACCAAGACTATGGGAGACATGTATGGAACTCGGTGCATTGAAGTTCATTTTCTCATTTATGTTTCAGTGTACAACGTATGAAAGTGGTTTTTGTGCATTCATAAATGGTGTCTAAAGTTCATTGCATCTCGCCTGTGTTTGGCGCATTACGGAACTTAGGTGTATAAGTAATGTGCCAAACATGTATAAAGGCTATAGAAAGGCTGGAAATAAAAGAAAAGTCCTTAGAATAACATGTTAGTGAATAGAAACTATGGTACTGATATTGCTTGGTTAGCCACAGGTCCTAGCAAGACCTGTGGTGTGCTGGCTCTTGCTGTATGTAGAATAAAGGGTGAGAGCAGCAAAAATAAATTTCGGATTTAATGTAGTAAAAATTAAAACTTTAAAAATCTGAACAACATAATCAGGAGATATTTTTATATTTTTGGGATATTATATATTTTTATATTAATTTTATATGATAATATTTTTATTACATTTAAATAATTTAATTTTATCTAGTTTGATAATAATCAGAAATTAAATTTTATTATTGTACTGGTGTAAGTTGAGAATTGTTATACATTTTTTTCCCTAACAGCAATTCTAGCTCCACTTCGACTATTCAGGCTCAGACAGACCACATTGAAATAGGTCTGCCTGTCTGAGCAGTACTGTGCCTAGTTTTGCCGAGCCACATTCATATGTGTCTAATAATACGAGTGTGGTGCGACACGCCCCCTCAGGTACATTAAAAAGTGTCGAGTCTTAAGAAAAATGTACCTAACAGATTCGTTTGGCGCATAAGCCATTGTAGCCGACCCACTTTGGTGCATTTGACGCCAGGAAAGGATGAAAAACCTGATCATACATGTCTTCCTATGTGCACACAGCAGATGACAAAATGTCATCCAAAATATAATGACATTTCAGTATTTGCTGTGTAGACATAGCCTAAGGAATCATTGGAAGTGGAAAGCCATGTTCTCTCTCTGTTTGTAATTTATGGAGGACTGCACATCTGAGTCGCATAAGTGATTTACGTGGGACTGCACATCTGTGTTGCAGAAGTGGTTTATGTTGGACTGCGCAGTACAGCTGTGTTCCCTCTGTATGTAATTTACGTGGGACTGTGCATCTGAGCCGCAAAAAATGATTTACGTGGGACTGCAGAGTACAGCTGTGTTGTGTCTGTGATTTACATGGGATTGTGCATTTGTGTCATCTCTCTCCCCCTCTCTCTCGCTCTTCAACATGCTATTCTCACTCCTGTCTGCGACCTGGGCGGGACATGCATGATCTCCATGACATTCCTGGACATCATGATGCATTAAAGGGCTTTGCACCATGACATACAGGAACACCATGGTGGGTTAAGTGGTTAAAGGCATAGTAATCCTACTGCAGTGATAGCAAACCCTTTAGAGACCGAGTGCCCAAACGGCAACTGAAATAACCTTAGTTACCACAAAGTGCCAACAACGTTGGCAGGAAGCAGGGAGGTGATGTCGGGAAGTGGAGCCGCAGAACAATTAATATGAGAGATGTGACGGCCACTTAGCCCATCCCTCTGTCATATTTCCACTATACAGTGACCATATAGTGGTAGATAGCAGTGTATACAGGTGCTCAGCTGACTGAATAATACCACAACACCACGACCACATATTACCACCACATAGGGACTGAATAATACCACAACACCACGACCACATATCACAACCACATAGTGACTAAATAACACCGCCAGACCATTACTGAATATAAACCATTACACTTTGCACACATATAAGAGATTACAGTTCAGGCACATTTTGTGACTCACAGGTGACGTTTCTATGATGAGTCATTAACATTCCCTTTTCTTCTCCATCCGGTTCACACATTCATGCTGACTTCTCCGGACCAACACTCGTCCCTGCAGATATGGACACAAATATCTCTTTTCCAGTACGTTCATGTTCTGCCCATCACTGGCGGCGTGATGGGACGCTCATCTGACAGCTCCTCAGCCACACAGCCTATGACTAGTGTTGAGCAATTAGTATCGACAATGTTGAAATCGGCATGGTTTTTATGTTGATCGGATTTTTTCGATCACGCGATAATTTAGGTTAAAATCTGCGCATAATCTATTAATATTGCGCCATTTTCGGCGCTTCCTGTCATTTTGGCGGCCAGCAAATCAGCTTAGAGAATAGAGCAGGGTGAGCTGGGTGTGCGACGTCATGACTGGGATGTGTATGGTTGTGATTGGCTGGAAAAATCACATGACCTCGTTTTACATAGAACAGCCCTTCCTGTTCAGCATCAGTGTGTGTCTGTGTATCATAAGAGCAGGACGTGTGCTCGGTCTCTCTCAAAACAGCTCAGCGAAACTATTCTCTTTGTTCACACAGACAACTATGCTTTTAGCTGTGAACATTAGAACTTAGATAGATTAGAGATTTTCAGTTTTTAGTTACATAGGCTGAGAATTATAAAGGAGCATCTAGCGCTGTACAGCCGCGGGGGTGAGAGGGGTGGGGGGCGGGGGGTGCGGGCAAACACAGACAGACAGGCTGGCAGGCAGGCAGGCTTTTGAAAGGAGAGTGGATAATTGTGCTGCCCAGACTCTGCTTTGACCCTGCATTGAAATGGGTTTTTATTAACAGTTTTTGGCCAGTTTTTGGTGAAATATTAGCTTGTATTTTGTGCAGCCTGTACTTATATTAGGATACAGATCTTTTCTAGTAACTGCAGGTGTATTTGATAGGTGCAAAACTCACCTTTTATTATCTGTACACGATTTAATTAGGTTTTTTTTCACTTTGGCGCAGCTCAGTTTTGTTCAAAGACCCACTTTGTTCTTACAATAGGATACAGAACTTTTCTAGTCACCGCAGGTGTATTTATAGGTGCAAAAACCACCTTTTATTATCCGTACACAATTTAATTACGTGTTTTTCACTTTGGCGCAGCCCAGCTTTGTTCAAAGACCCATTTTTTACTTACAATAGGATACAGAACTTTTCTAGTCACCGCAGGTGTATTTATAGGTGCAAAAACCACCTTTTATTATCCGTATACATTTCAAATAGGTGTTTTTTTTTACTTTGGTGCGGCCCAGTTTTGTTCATAGAGCCACCTTGCACTTAAATTTGAATACAGCAATTTTGTAGTCATCGCAGGTGTATTTATAGGTGCAAAAACCACGTTTTACTATCGGTACACAATTTAAATAGGTTTTGTTCACTTTGGCGCAGTCCAGCTTTGTTCATAGAGCCACCTTGCACTTAAATTTGAATACAGCAATTTTGTAGTCACCGCAGGTGTATTTATAGGTGCAAAAAACACCTTTTATTATCCGTATACATTTCAAATAGGTATTTTTTTTACTTTGGTGCTGCCCAGTTTTGTTCATAGAGCCACCTTGCACTTAAATTTGAATACAGAAATCTTGTAGTCACCGCAGGTGTATTTATAGGTGCAAAAACCACCGTTTGTTATCCGTATAATTTTTAAATAGCTGTATTGCACGTGGTGCGGCCCTAACTTTTTTCAAATAGCCACCTTGTACGACAATTCTGATAGAAAATTTTTCTAACAACTGTTCTCGTGTTTCATTGCTGCAAAAAATGCAATTTCTCGTGTAACTTCTGAATAGTTTTATTGCGCTCGTTGAATCTCAATTTGAGATAGCGCACTGGTATGATATTTTGTTGAAAACTATCAATTCCTAGTCCTACTGGGCAGTTGTAAATCCCTGGGACTGAAGGAAGAATACTGTTGATTTTGTTTTACGGTTCTTCCACCAGACCGCATTTCACAGGTATTCGCTAGAAAAATTTCAGTTTCTAATCCTAGTTGGCTGTAGGAAATTAGAGGGATTTATGAATAGCTGTGATTTGCCGTCTTTTAATAAAAGACTGTCAAAAAACTCTTCCATACCTTCTTAAATTTTTATCTTTCTGAACATGGAGCGAAATGCAGGTGGTAAGCGAGCAAAGATGGTGGTAGGACATGGAGGTAGAGGTACGAGAGAAGGTGCTCCTTCCAGTGCTGGCGACAACACGCATGCCAGCGGATCGTCGGTTGCAGGAGCGTCAGGCCTGTCATCGCTGGGTCAGGGCCCTGTGAATCTCAGTAACGAACAGCGTCGCCAATCTGTTCTTCAGTGGTTAATGCAACCTGCATCCAGCAGTCTTATCTCCTCGTCCTCCTAGTGACGACCACAAATGTCGTCAGGTTTAATGGTCATACTGCGGTGAATGACAGATATATTCAATGTCCAGTTCAACTAAAATGGTGGTTCAAATACACCTTTTTCAGGCACTTTTTAAATCTGGGGGTCATGCAGGTTTGGGGCTCATGCTGTGGCCCAGGACAGGGATAGTCTATGTCCAGTGAAACTAAAATGGTGGTTGAAAGACACCTTTTTCCGGCACTTTTTAAATCTGGGGGTCGTGCAGGTTCGGGGCTCATGCTGTGGCCCAGGACAGATATAGTCAATGTCCAGTTCAACTAAAATGGTGGTTCAAAGACTCCTTTTTTCAGGCACTTTTTAATCTGGGGGTCATGCAGGTTTAATGGTCATACTGTGGTACAGAACAGGTATAGTCAATATCCAGTTCAACTAAAATGGTGGTTCAAAGACTTCTTTTTCAGGCACTTTTTAATCTGTGGGTCAGACAGCCTTAATGGTCAAATTGTGGCCCAGAACAGCTATCGTCATATGTCCAGTTCAACTATAATTGTGGTTGAAAGACTCCTTTTTCCGGCACTTTTTAATCTGTGGGTCAAACAGGTTTAATGGTCATACTGTGGTACAGAACAGGTATAGTCAATGTCCAGTTCAACTAAAATGGTGGTTCAAAGACTCCTTTTTCAGGCACTTTTTAAACTGTGGGTCAGACAGGTTTAATGGTCATACTGCGGTCCAGGACAGGTATAGTCAATGTCCAGTTCAACTAAAATGCTGGTTGAAAGACTCCTTTTCCCGGCACTTTTTAATCTGGGGGTCAGGCAGGTTTAATGGTCATACTGCGGTACAGGACAGGTATAGTCATATGTCCAGTTCAACTAAAATGGTGATTGAAAGACTCCTTTTTCCGGCACTTTTTAATCTGTGGGTCAAACAGGTTTAATGGTCATACTGTGGTACAGAACAGGTATAGTCAATGTCCAGTTCAACTAAAATGGTGGTTCAAAGACTCCTTTTTCAGGCACTTTTTAATCTGTGGGTCAGACAGGTTTAATGGTCATACTGTGGTACAGAACAGTTATAGTCATATGTCCAGTTCAACTAAAATGGTGATTGAAAGTCTCCTTTTTTCCGGCACTTTTTAATCTGTGGGTCAAACAGGTTTAATGGTCATACTGTGGTACAGAACAGGTATAGTCAATGTCCAGTTCAACTAAAATGGTGGTTAAAAGACTCTTTTTTCCGGCACTTTTTTAATCTGAGGGTCATGCAGGTTTGGGGCTCATGCTGTGGCCCAGGACAGCTATAGTCAATGTCCAGTTCAACTAAAATGGTGGTTCAAAGACTCCTTTTCCGGAACTTTTTAAATCTGGGGGTCAGATAGGTTTAAGAGTCATGCTGCATTCCAGGACAGGGATAGTCAATGTCCAGTTCAAGTAAAATGATGGTTCAAATAATACTGCCTTCTGGCACTTGTTAATTTGTGGGTCATGCAGGTTTAAGGGTCATGCTGTGGTACAAGACAGGGACAGTGAATGGTCTGTGACTTTCTTTCTGTGGCTTTTATAACGTAAGTGTGTTGCCTAAGATGTAGCACGTATTCATTTGACTGTTATGGATGTTAATTCCAGCTTCTCCAGCCCTGTTTGGGTGTAAGAATGAAGGTGTTGTTCCTCTTCCATAGACTTTAATGGTCATCAGCGATAATCTATTATCGACTATCGGAAACCGTCTTGATAATTGCCGATATCGACTATCGACCCGATGACGATAGTCGACGTAATCGCTCATCACTACCTATGACGGCTGTGTGGCTGAGGAGAGGCAACGGCGCGATGAGGTACCTACATCGCGCCGCTGCCCAGCTGAGTACCACGGGGCCATGACGGACCTTCCAGAGGCACCAGGTCCGACACTGTGACTTGGACGCCAAGCCCTCCCAGTGCGCCAGTGCAGTTTTTTTTTAAAATGAAGCCAGTGAAGGGGCAGCCTTGTGTGCGTGCCAGCAGAGATGGCCCTGAGTGCCACCTCTGGCACACGTGCCATAGATTCGCCACCGCTATTCTAGTATATGTAAACTTTTGACTTTACAGAAAGTGATAAAAGTGCCTTAAAAGTTTTCTCTCTCTCATTATTCTGGCATTGGCAAATATAAATAATTGTTGTAAAGCTAATTGAACTAAAACAGGTAAGGTTTATTCTGATTTCATGTCAGAGAGTGAGAAAAACATGAATATGTGTCTTTTTATATAGTGTATGTAAACTTCTGGTTTCAATTGTACATAAGCATATGAAATCATTCCAACCATATGCAGTTGAACATACAGATAAGTGATGAGTGACCCATCACTATGAAATGAAACACAAAAATAGACAAAGAAAGACAAATAACATGACACAAGAGGGATTAGGAAATCCTAAAAGAGAAATTGCAATAGAGTATAATGTCCAGTAATACACTATAAGTCATGGGTAATGCAATAGGTGTCCTTTGGTTTCTAAACAGAGTCAAACGGGGCCATCTTGTTATTTGTTAGAGCCGTAAGATACTCCATACACCTGACATCCTTAATACGAGAGCATAGATCTAGCCTAGTGGGGATAGGGGTTTGTTTCCAAAATTTTGCAATCAAGCATTTAGCAGTTGTTAGAATATACAAGAAAAGTCTGCCTAATTTACTCACCAAGAGGGTGTAAGGGATATTAAGTAAAAATATCAGTGCGGATTTAAGTGGAACTCTGATTTGCATTAGATTAAGAACTAATAACTGTACCTATTGCCAAAGGGTATAATCGCCCCGCAATTGGAGGTTCCTGGTAATGAAGAATGAGCAGCTTGTTTCCAGATTAAACTCCAAGTTTCGCTTGATGTGGGGACCCCAAGTATTCCTCCCATTTAGTCATGTAAATTAAAGGTGAATCTGGGTGCTGAGTGATCAACAATTTATATACTGCTGAGATTCAAACCTTAGTGGAAGAACCTGCACAACAAATCTGCTCAAAGGTTGTGGGTTGAGAAACCATGTCAGTCCCCAAGGTCGGAAGCATATAGTGACTGATCTGCATGTAGGAGTAAGTAGCAGAAGATGGTAGACCATGAGTGGACTGCAGGACAACAAAAGATTTCAAGTTCAACGTTTGGTAATCTAACAAATCTGCGAGCCGAACCAGTCTACAGTCAAACCATGGTCTTAACCTCTCATCAGACACGCGATCCATAAATAAGGGATGTAAGAGAAAGGAAGTCATAGGGGAAGCTTCTGAACATAGGATAAATTTCTTATGACACTTATTCCAAATATTTCTGGTAAGAGTCATTGACCGTTGTAATGGGACATCTAACCTCTGAGATGTAGTAGCCCATAGCAGGGAGTTAGAATGAATGGGAGCCATCCACAACTTCTCAATCTCCATCCATCTTGAGTAGGTGAAAAGGGCAGACCAAGATGGGGTAATTCACAGTTGAGCAGCCTAGTAATATTTAATAATATCTGGCACCGCTAGCCCCAATTCATCTTACCTGCTAATAGTACACTTCTAAGAATCCTATGCCTTACACGACCCCAGATAAAATGGATCAGTTCTGATTGTAATTATTTAAGTATTGTCATAGGAATAGGTAATGTCTCAAAAAGATACATTCACTATAGGAGGACAGACATTTTAATTGCTGCAATACGGCCAAACAAGGATATGGTAAATATATTTCATTTATCTAATAGTCTTTAATTTCAGCTATAAGTTTGAGGAAATTATGCCTGAAAAGTAGGTATAAAGCGGGGTTAAATAAACCCCCAAGTAGTTCAGACAATCATTTTGCCAATGTTAACAAAAATTTGACATCAAGTGGGAAACCTGATTAGCAGTTAATCGGCATAGCTTTAGTTTTAGAGATGTTAATTTTGTATCCAGGAAGAGTGCCGAATTGATTTAAAATAGCATGCAAATTTGTGAGAGATACAGTAGGATTAGTCAGTGTTAACAAGACATCATCAGCAGTACCTCCTTTTATTTCTGAAAGGCATGTTCAGCCTCCTGGTTCCACTTCACCATGGTGGACTCAGCTCCATTGCTAAGGTCAGTAAGAGTGAGTATCGAGGTAAAACCTGGTATGAACCTCCTGTAGTACCCTGCAATCCCCAAGAAGGCTGAGATCTGCTTCATAGAAACTTGTTGAGAATTTCTAAAGGCTTTAATTTGGGACTTGATGACTAGAGATGGGCGGATTGATTCTAACGAAGTGGAATTAGTTTAGAATTTCAGGAAAACTTCGGTTCTGCACGAAATAGAAGTTTGGGGTAATTCGCGGGAACGAAGTGTGTTTTGTATTGCTAAAATGGGCGCAAGCACATGGCGTGACATGGGGAAGAGAACTTTAGGAGGAAGAAAGGAAAACCCTAAATGACATGTGCAGACATCAAGCCAATCAGAGACCGGCGGGCTTCTGTGACGTCACAGCACTATAAGTATGGACGGCACCCGCGCTTCTCACATTCCTCTCTTTGTGCCCAGACATAAGCGACTGCTGCAGCAGCAACAGCAGAGATCTCACACAAAGGAAATTGACTTTAACAGTGATTTGGGGTGGTTTTCACTGCTTTTATCAGAGACTGCTCCTCTTCCGTTATCATTTTGATTCAGTTTGCGGGGTATTGTAATTCAAGTCCAGGGTGGGTCTAATTCTGCCCCATATACATTTTAATTCCATCTGGTCATTTCTGGAGCGCAATTTATATTCAAGGGTTAATTCAGCGTGTTTGTGGTTTTATATTCAGTAAAATACAGTGTTTTTAAACGCCACAGACGAGTAAATTTGCCTGGTGATTTCTGGAGCGCAATTTATATTCAAGGTTTAATTAAGCGTTATTATGCTTTTATATTCAGTAAATAGACAGTGTTTTTAAACGCCAAAGACAAGTACATTTTCCTGGTGATTTCTAGAGCGCAATTTATATTCAAGGGGTAATTAAGCGTATTTGTGCTTTTATGTTCAGTAAAATAACAGTGTTTTTAAACGCCACAGATGAGTACATTTTTCCTGGTGATTTTTGGAGCGCAATTTATTTTTAAAGGGTTAAAAAAGCAGTTTGTGCTTTTAATTCAGTAAATCACGGTTTTTAAACCCCACTACAGAAATTTTTCCTGTGATTTCGGGAGGGCTTTTTATACCAAGGGTAAAAGCCGAAAGGGGTTCAGGGAGTCAAAAAAGGTGTTATTTAAAAATTTACAGATATCTTCGTTAAACAGAGTCTTTTTAAATTTTTAAAACAAACAGTAGTAGACAAGAGGTGGCGGGTCTTCACTGCGAGGGGCAGTGGCACAAACATTCCCTGGAGCAAGTACGGGTCGCAGCCAGTAAGGGTACGACACAGAGGGGGGACCGGGGAGGAAAAACTGCCGGGGAAACAGCAGCCGGTGTTCCGCAACCAAGGGGCAAATTGGTTTCTGGGATCCACCCCCCCAGGACATCTGACAACACCAGCCCCAAAAGCGGTGGGAAAGTCAGACACAACCCTTTTTTGGCATGCCCGGGAGCGGGCAGCGGCCCCACCTGTCCCCAACACGCCCTTTTCCGTCGTTCCCTAGCCCAAAATCTACTATTTGGCTGGGGTCACGCCCCTATACATGGGGATGAACAATTGAGGCAGTCAGCATACTTAGCGCGAAGAAGGGGGGGGACATCCCCGCCTTAGTAAGCGGAAGTATGGATGTGGAGAGTGGAGGGAGGTATGTTTTTGGGGGGGTCACCTTGCAACAAAAACCTTTTGGGAGGCAGCAGTGAAATCAAAAATAATTGATGATAGTAGCCGACCGCATTGGGGGGGGGTGAAACAAGGGTTTATCTCGTCAGGAAAAAGGGCGTAGCTTTTGCGTCAGGGAGTGCGCAGCTAATGGGGTGTGTGGGCCCGGGCAGCAGGGGCAGCAGTGCGAGGTCGGGAGCCAAGCGGCCATGGGGTGGATGACCCTCTTCGCAGGTCCAAGAAAGTAGCGGCACAAGGGCTCACCGAGGCAGCGGCGGTAGTAGTAGTGTGGAGAGTTGGCAGTAAAATCACCTACTCGGCGGGGGTGGCAGTTTTTTTTAAGAACCAGAGGGCCAAAAATGGTATATGTAGAATCTGTGGGGAGAAAGTGAACCTGGCCAGGGGGTAACATTGGCACCACGGGCCCCGCTAACACTCAGCGTCCCTGGTGGCCTGGGAGAAACGTGGCTCGTGTGGTGCATATGCCGCCCCCGGCAAAAAGCACACAGCGCCCCCGTGGGATGCTGCCTTGAGCCGTACGGCCCACACCTTGAAGGGAGTGTTTTTCTTTGCCTATCTCCCCGTCCAGGCTCCTGTCACACACTCATGGACCAGCGCGTTTTAAAGAGGCGATTCAAAAAGACAACAGTAGCTTCCAACCATCCCAAGGGGCAAAACGACCGGCTCCTGTCCCGTTGTTGGTACTGCAGTCCCTCCCCTTTTAAAAGGGGGATCCAGCCGTAATTTATTTTCCAAAAAGGCAGTACCAACCCTTCACAAATATGTAGAACAGAAGGTGGGCCAGTCCTTGAGCCTATCGGTTTCTTCCAAGGTTCAGGGCAGCGCGGACATGTGGAGCTGTAACTACGGTCAGGGACAGAACATGTCCATTACGGCCCACTGGGTGAATGTGCTTCCTGCCCAGCCACACCAACAACTTGGACAGGAGACGCCGCTTTCTCCTCCACGTTGTCAAACTGCAGCTGATGAGCCAATGTCCGCCTCCTCTTCCTCCACCACCACCACCGTCTCAGCCTCCACAAGTGCTGCTCCATCATACCACATGTGTAGGGCACAGTGGTGTCACGCAGTTCTACACCTGGCTTGCCTCGGCTAACGAAGTCACACAGGGGAGGAACTGCTCCGTGTCATGCAGCAAGAAATTGATGTGTGGCTTTCTCCGCGCCAACTGCAAATCGGCAATGGGAGGAACATGGTGTCCTCGCTGCACCGAGGAGGGATGGTCCATGCACCCTGCATGGCGCACATGTTCAATCTGGTTGTGAAAAGGTTCCTGAAGTCTTCCACCGATCTTCAGAACATTCGGAAAATGGCTAGGAAACTGTGCATGCACTTCATCCATTATTACAAAGCCAGGCACACCCTCATCAAGCTGCAGCGGCAGAACGGCCTCCCCCCAACACACGCTGATATGCAATGTTTCCTCCCGTTGGAATTCCAGCCTGCACATGTTAGACCGACTGTATGAACAGAGAAAAGCCATTAACGATTTTTTGATGATCAAGGTGGACAGAAGTACTCCCCTGTGTAACTTTGAGGTCAGCCAGTGGCAGCTCATGCGTGACCTGCCGTTTGCTGAGGCCGATTGAGGAGGCAAGATTATTTGTCAGTCGCCAGGACTACGGGATGAATAATTCATTCCACTGCTTCATGTTCTGGAGCAGATGCTGAAAAATCTGTCTTGGCAGGGGACTGGAGACATAGCGACTACATCTCGCGGCCACATGAGTCGGGTGGGGACTGAACTGGAGGAGGAGGAGGAGGAGGACATTGTAGCACAAGCATTGTCTGGTGAAATGAGTGGTTTTTCTACCCAGGTGACAGGAAAGGAGGAGCAGGAGAAGCTGGAGGAGGTAGATGGAGATGAGGAAGATGAGGCAGATGACCACCAAGTACCGAGGCAGTATACAGTGGAGATGGAGGCAGGGAGTCCCTCAAAGTCACTTGCGCACATGGCTCGCAGCATGTTGATTTGCCTGGCTAGTGACAGCCAAATAGTCACCATCCGGAGCCTTTTTCCCAGCTGCTGACAGGGAGGACAAACTCAAATACTATAGAGAAATCCTCCGTAGTCAGTTGTCCGCTGCCTATGTGCAGAACGGACAATCCTCTGACAGGTCTGACAGGGGGGTTCCTCAGCACTCACGTACCCCTGCCACGGCTGCTGTGGGAAGGTGGGGGGGAAAGGAGTAGTACCAGATCCATCAACAGCAACCTAGGTCGGGAGTTGCTGATGAGCAGCTTCCTTCACCCGCCTAGTGAGGAGGGCAATTATCAGCATCAGCAGGACCTGGAGCAGACCTTGAACCAACAGGTCATGGCCTACTTGGACAGCACTCTGCCACCCCAGTTAGAAGATCCGCTGGACTACTGGGCAGCCAAACTGGATGTGTGGCCGCAACTTGCCGAGTTTGCGTGGTTAAGCTGTCCTGCTCGGCAGTAGTGGGGAATCAGAGGGGTGTTCGTGTGGCGGGGGCCACATTACCCCAAAGGGAAAACCCCGCTTGTCCACCAAAAATGTGGAGGATTTTTTGTAAAGTTTGAATAGGGGGGATCGGCCAGGATTTCCACACACCAGTCCCTTAGGCATAGTTACATCCCCAAGAGCCCCCCCAAAACTTTGAGAAATGAGTTGGTTCAAACTCCGCCTGCCACTATTTGATCTCCCACCCCCTGTGCCACACATCTGCTGACATTTCCTCCTTCCCTCCAACCTCTTTTACAGGGTGGTATTGCCCCCCGCCCCCACATTGTGTCTTTGCCACTCTTTTCCCCGTGTGCTGCTGCTATGCTGCCCCGTCACCCCCACCGTGTTATTGTGCCAATTGTGACCTTGTGCTGCTGCTTCTGCCGTCCCCTCCACACTGCGTCATTCTGCCACTCTGGGGCCCCTCCATGTTGTCCCACCCAAAATTTGTTTTTTGCCACTCTTCCTCATGCTGCTGCTGGCTGCCGTCACCTCCCACTTGTCATTGTGCCACTCTGTGGTCTACTCTTTTTTTTTGCCAACCCCAGAGTTTGTCATTGTGCCCCCTTAGACCTCTGCTGCTGTGCGTTGATGCCGTCCCTCCCACTTTCATTTGCCTTTTTGTGGGTCCTTTTTGCTCCCACCTCCAGAATTTGCCATTTTCCCACTTGTGGCCTATCATGCTGTAAAGTGACGGTCTCGCTGGAACCCTGTGGTTTCCTAATGCTGTTTCCCCCCTCACCACTCTTCGTTGTCACTATGTTTGGTTTCCCCCTTCTTTTCCCTGTCAGAAGGGAAAGGGAAAGATCAGGATTGCCTAGCCAAAAAAAGGAGTGGATAAAGAACACAGAAAAACATGAAATATCCCCTTTATGGTATCCTTTTTTTGGATCAATCCTGTTTGTTTTTTGGGTTTAGCAAAACTGATGAATTTTTGACCGAGAAAGGGACATGACGGATGAAAGGAAGCGCAAAAAATCAGAGACGTCAAGCAAAATTATGCGCACCCTCCCACTCATTTGGGGGGGGGCCCCTTTCATTATCAGCTTTTAATAAACAGGTTCTGTCATTTCTGTGCGGTTTAAAGCTCTGGCCAGGAGTGACCCTGCTGGACACCCCTTACTGTGCTGAGACCTGTCCGGCTCCCTAACCCCCTCTGTGTTCTTTGACGTATGTAGGATCTTGCCTCAGCTTGTTTTTTCCAGCTGGGGTTGTCATGACTTTATCAGGTGATTCCCGTTCAGTTTTTTGGCGTTTTGCCCCTGTAAATGCCCAGGGATTGAAGGTGAAGCGATTCTAATGCGGGGCGTCAGTGTGTGTCATACTAAAAAAACAGATTGTATGAAGACAAAACCCAAACTCCCTTGCTATTTTAAAACATGGGCACAATGTTCTACAGCACCCCAAGGCTCTCTGCAGCGGAAATAGCTGTTTTTTAACCCCCCTATGAAATGAAATTTTTTCGGAAAAAAAGCGAAGTCGGCAAAAAAATTTTTGAGAAATTCGCCCCTCTTATTGAGACTTTACCCAAAGTCATCCCCAGATAGCAAACCCCCTTAGCCCCATTGCACATTTTTAGTGTTGCAGTTAACCTTGCCCCTTTTGTGTCCAGAGCCCCTTGAAACCCTTGGGTAGATGGGGGTTCCAGTCTAACATTTTATCATAAATATCCAATTTGCAGCCCCATATTCTTTATGGGGGGGTGCAGGATAAGGTCCATCAACCTCTAGAAATAGCTGGAGC
>JAODAL010056640.1:0-23167 GCA_025379985.1 Phyllomedusa bahiana | reverse complement strand
CTTAACACAATGCAAAAAAACAAAGTAAAACAGAACCTTGACGCGTACTTTTTTTACATTGACATCAATGTAATTACACTTGAGCATTGTTAAATACTGTACATATTGGGGTACGCAAATACGTATTTAACAAATGCCGTGTGAACATACCCTAAGACTTCTAAGACACGAATACTTCTCATTAGCAAATCAGATCACTCTTCAGATGTACAGATCAATTTCACTTTGCTGTCAAGTTTTGTTGAGTCTATGGTCCAGACATTGTAATGGGAGAATTGATTCATTTATTTTGCTCATAAATACACCAAAAGCAATTAATTTACAAATCTGGTTAATTAACTCCTTCTTGCAGTAACCATTTATGTTTACATCGTGTTTGTTTTTTTCTTCCTTAAACTCTTACCGCCACAGCCAGTTTTGACCTTCCTGACAGAGCCCCATATTTGAAATCTGACATGTGTCCAGGGCCGTTCCTAGGCTAAATTGCACTCAGGGCAAGTTGAAGAGATTTCGCCTCCCCCCCCCCCCCCCGGGCACATAATGCATCACAATGCGACACATTGCATCACCATCAACCAAATCTAAAATATACAAAAAGCTTTACCACAATGTGCAATGTATAAAACTACTAAATAATAGTCATACAGTTATCAAATAACACTGCTACACCAACCAGAATCCCAGGCAAATAGTGTCAATGTCCCACTAAGAGCACATATCACCAGCACACAGTGACTGAATAATACCACCACACCATGACCACATATCACCACCACATAGTGACTGAATAATACAAACTGACCATTACTGAATGCAAACCATTATACTACAACTAATATTACCGGCATACAGTGACGATACAGTTGTGGATACCAGATGTACACAGGCTCTGCAGACATATCATCGATTACAGTAAAGTTACATCCAGGGACTTACAGAAGACGTCTCTGAAGAGTTGTTCTCTTTCTATTTTTCTTCTCCATCTGTCTCAGACCGTCATGACGACTTCTCCAGGCCACATTCTTCACTGTAGAATTTACAAAAGAAACATCTTAGATTCCTCACTTTATTAGCACTTCTCTACCAATTCCTATCTCTGTATAAACTCCCCAGCTATAGCACCTCATATGGTAACCATGTAATACCCCCTGTAGCCAGACATTATCCCCTGAAGCCATGTAGTAGCTCCCTATAGCCAGGTAGTAGTCCCTTATAGCCAGGTAGTAGCTCCCTATAGCCAGGTACTAGTCCCTTATAGCCAGGTAGCAGTCCCCTATAACCAGGTAGATGCCCATATAGCCAGGTAGATGCCACTATAGCCAGGTAGATGCCCTATAGTCAGGTAGTAGTCCCCTATAGCCAGGTAGTGCCCCTATAGCCAGGTAGCAGCCCCCTATAGCCAGGTAGTAGTCCCTTATAGCCAGGTAGCAGTCCCCTATAGCCAGGTAGCAGTCCCCTATAACCAGGTAGATTCCCCTATAGCCAGGTAGTGCCCCTATAGCCAGGTAGATGCCCCTATGGCCAGGTAGATGCCCCTATAGCCAGGTAGATGCCCCTATAGCCAGGTAGATGCCCCTATAGCCAGGTAGTGCCCCTATAGCCAGATAGATGCCCCTATAGCCAGGTAGATGCCCCTGTAGTCAGTTGATGTCCCTATAGCCAGTAGATGCCCCTGTAGCCAGTAGATGCCCCTGTAGCCAGTAGATTCCCCTGTAGACAGGTGATGCCCTTGTAGCCAAGTGTTGCCACTATAGCCAGTAGATGCCCCTATAGCCAAGTGATGCCCCTGTACCAGTAGATGCCCCTGTAGCCAATGGATGCCCCTATAGTCAGGTAGTGCCCCTATAGCCAGGTAGATGCCCCTATAGGCTGGTAGCTGCCTTGTAGTCAGTTGAGGTCCCTATAGCCAGTAGATAACCCTGTAGCCAGTAGATGCCACTGTAGACAGTAGATGCCCCTATAGCCAGGTGATGCACCTGTAGCCAGGTAGTAGCTAATTATAAAATTAAAAAAGTGCTCACCTTGCCACGATCCCACAGTCCCCACGTCAAGCTCCGGGAGCTGCTGAGCAGTGTAAATGGCGTGACGTCATCATGCCGCTTACGCTGTCACGCAGCTCCCAGGGATCTACTCGGGCAGCAGAACTGAAAGCCGAAAGCCGTGAAAGCCGTGTGCCCCCCGTTGATGCTGATACATACAGGGGAGAAGGCAGGACGGTAATGATCCGTCCTGCCTCCTCCCTGTACCAGCAGGCTGCTGACTCGGCACGGTCATTATAAAACGGACGCGCAGAGTCCGGGGCTATCCCCCGGGCGGGCGAGGAGGGCAACCGCGGCGCCCACCTCGGGTGAGCGGAGCCTCGGCGCCGCGGGCGATCACCCGCCTCGCCCGCCCCTAGGAACGGTTCTGCATGTGTCACTTTATGTGAGAATAACTTTTGATAATTTTACCTATCCATGTGATTCAGAGAATTTTTTCTTGTGGCACATTGTGCTTTAAATCAGTAGTCACTTATGGGATAGAGTTTCATAAGTGTCTCTATCTAAGAAACTAAACCCCTTAAAGTATTCAAAACAGCTTTTAGGAAGTTTATTAACAGATTAGGTATTTCCCAGAAATTAAAGTAAAGTGGGGATGACATTTAAAAATTTAACTTTTTTTGCAGATTTTTCATTTTTATTCATTATTCACTGGAACACAGTATATGTAACCAGGTAAATGCAACTCAACATCGACATCTGCTATTTTTAGAGTGATCCCATATGTAGCCCTAGTGCACTATTTGACTTAACCACAAGTCTCAGAATTGGCGAAGCACATACTGGACCTTGGGGGTTTCATTTTCATTACAATTTTCTTTAGGCGCCATTAATGGTGTGCGGACATCCTAAGGTGGTAAAACTTAATGAACACGCCTAAAAAGACCCCATATTCGAAACTACATCTCTTAAGGAATATATCCAGGGGTACAGTGAATATATTGACCCCACAGGTGTTTCACAAATTTTTTTCTGCTTTAGACTGTGAAAATGAAAAATGATTTTTTTTCCAACAATCTGCAATTATTTTAGCTGAAAATGTTTCATGTTTACAAGGAATCCTGGAAAAAAAAACACCTCAAAATGTGTTACACAATTTCTTCCAAGTTCTGCAATACCCTATATGTGGGTGTAAAGGGCTGTGTTGGGAGCATGGCAAAGCATACAAAGGAGCGAATGCTATTTGGATTTTGGAATGCAGATTTTGGTAGGTGCCATGTCGCATTTGTAAATCCCCTAAAGTACCAGAACAGGTGAAACCTTCCAGGAGTCAACCCATTTTGGATTCAACACCCCTCATGTATCTCATCTAGAAGTGTATTGTGCAATGTGGGCGCAGAGATGTACCACAGTGTTTTAGCATTGGGCCATGAAAATGGGGGTGGGGGGTGGGTGTAGTTCTGCCATTGTTTTTTGAGCTTCATTTTTACAGCATTCACCATGCGGTATAAACGATAGAATAACTTTACTACGTGGGTCAGTACAATTACAATGATATAAATTGTATATAGTTTTTTATGTTTTATTACTTTTACACAATAGAAATACGTTTGAAAAAATTGTGTTTTTATGTCGTCATAGTTTGATAGACATAACTTTTTATTTTTCTTTATATGGAGCTGTTTAAGGGCTTATTTTTTGCTGGATCATTTGACGTTTCTGTTGGTACCATTATGGGGTTCATATGATGCTTTGATCACTTTTTATCAAGATCACGGCAGCTAAGGGTTAATCACCCGAGGCCGGAGTGAGCTCCAGATAAGGGTGATGCAGCATGAGGCCAACTGTAATATACAGCTGGTCCCAGTTTGTGATCATGCAGGCCCCGCTTGAGAGCCCGCACAATGTCCATGACATATCCATGATACGTCCATTTGCGGAAAGTCAAATGTCGGTAAGGGGTTTAAAGAGAAATGGTAAGTTCCCAGAGAGTATCATATTTATGACATGCAGTAATTTGAAAAGCCTTCGCCTACATTTACATGACAGTGATTTACTGTTGGATTTTTAAGCGGATTCAGTATTTAGAATCCACAAAAATCTGACTGCAACTCATCCCAAGAACTCTCAATACAAAATCAGAGCTGTAGTCTACATAGCTCGGATTTTATGAGGTACAATTTTAAAATCACTGGTTTTGAAAAAAAAAAAGTTCTGTTCTATAATCTGCCATATATCACTTAAACATAGTGGTTTACAGTTGAATGGGGCGCACAAAATCCGAAAAACCGCGACCCAAAACCCAGTTTAAAATTCTGGTTGGATTCTGATAGAATAGCTTTTCAATTTTTCTGTACATAGACACCAGAGCTTTTTTTGCAGGACAAGATGTATATTTTAGAGATACCATTGACCTACCATGTGATATACTGGGAAACCCCCCCAAAAAATTTGATGAGGTGGAACATGAAAAAAACACAATTGTTCTATTTTTGTGGGGTTTCAATTTTATGTAGTTGACTGTTAGGTTTAGATGACATTACCTGTATTCTGCAGGTCGGTACCATTTCAGTGATACCAAATATTTAGACTCTTCTTTATGTTTTAGTACTTTTAATGGAATTATTATTAGTATCATTTATTTTGGAGCGCCCTTGATTACAGGGCGCAGTACATTTCAGGCGGGTACATAAATAACATTGGCCGAACAATTACAAAGTGACAATAAGTGACTAACAACTGGTACAGAGGGAAAGAGGTCCCTGCCTGTGAGGGCTTACAATCTACAGGGAAGGGGTGAAGAGACAGAAGGTGAGGGGCAGACATGTTTGTGGGGCGGAGCAGTGCAACACGGTTACTGTTGGTTATAGGCGATCCTGAAGAGGTAGGTTTTCAGGTTACGTTTGAAGCTAGTGAGAGAGGGGGAGAGTCTGAGGTATTAAGGCAGTGAGTTTCAAAGTGTGGGGGAAGCACGAGAGAAGCGAGGAGAGAGGTGAATCAGACGAGCAGCAGAGTTAAGGATGGTTTGGAGGGGAGCGAGGGTGTTAGCTGGGAGGCAACAGAGAAGGATATGACAATAGTCTAGTCGTGAGATGCCGAGGGCATGGACCAGCATTTTTGTGCTTTCAGAGTTAAGAAATGAGCGGATTCGGGAAATATTTTTTAGGTGGACTTGACAGGCAGAGGTGAGGGTTTGGATATGCGGTATGAAGGACAGATTGGAGTCAAAGGTTATCCGAAGGCAGCGGTGGTGCTGGTGAGAGAGTGTAGCCATTGACAGTGATAGAGAGATCAGGTGGAGGGATAGAGTGGGAGGGTGGGAAGATGATGAATTCAGTTTTGTCCACGTTTAGTTTTAGGAGACGGGAGGAGAAGAAGGAGGAAATGGACGAAAGACAGTCAGGGATTCGGGAGAGAAGAGAGGTGACATCTGGGCCGGAGATTTAGAGTTGGGTGTCATCAGCATACAGGTGGTATTAAAAGCCGTGTGATGCTATGAGCTGAGGGTGTAGATAGAGAAGAGTAGTGGGCCCAGGACTGACCTCTGGGGGACACCAACAGACAGCGGGAGAGGGGAGGAGGTGGTGCGAGAGTGTGAGATGCTGAATGTTCTATCGGTGAGGTATGAGGAGATCCAGAAGAGGGCCAAGTCCGTGATGCCAAGGGAGGAGAGGATTTGTATGAGGAGTGAGTGGTCGACAGTGTCAATGGCAGGGAAAGGTCTAGGAGGATAAGCACAGACTAGTGGTGTGAGGCTTTGGCAGTTACTAGGTCGTTGGTGACCTGGGTTAGGGCGGTTTCAGTAGAGTGGTGGGGACGGAAGCCCGATTGGAGCGGGTCAAGGAGAGAGTTGGTGGAGTGATGGGAGGACAGTTGAAGATAGACGTGTTGCTCAAGGAGTTTAGAGGCGAATGGAAGCAGTGAGATGGGGAGATAGTTGAACAGTGAGGAAGGGTCGAGAGATGGATTCTATAGGATGGGGGTGATGGAAGTGTGTTTAAAGGAGGACGGAAAGATGCCAGAGGTTAATGATAGATTGAAGAGATGGGTGAGGGCTGGTATTATATCAGCAGTAAGGTCAGGGATGTGGTTGTATGGCAGTGGGTCAAGACTAAAGGTGGTGAGGTTCGATTTGGACAGTAAAGAGGAGAGCTTGTCAGGATTGACCAGAAATAGAAAAAAAAGAAATACTTTTTAATATTTTTAACTTTACACTGCGGCGCCTTTTTTATGACTAATAACTTTTTTCATCAAGTGTAGTTGATATTGGTATCTTTTTTGAATAAATTGCAACTTTTTGATCAAGTTGATGCAAAACTTTGGATATTTTTTTTCTACAGAGTTCAATATACAGAATAAATAATTTTATATTTTAATAGATATGTCTTGTTGTGATGTGACAATACTAATTATGTTTAACTTTTGGATTTTTTTTAGAATTTTATTTGCAAAATAACAAAAGGTGAACTTTTAATATTTTTTTTTTTTGATTTTACATTTCCTTTTTTACTTGTAGTCCCTCGAGGGGACGTGATCACTATGGAACTTGTACACTGTTATGCAATAGTAATATATTGCAGAAGTGCGTACTGCAAAGGCTCTCCTTTACACCTTGAGTATCACAGCTGTGGAGTTCTTCATTAGTTCCCTGGCTGCCATGAAAAGCGGTCTGCACTCTTTGATCTTGTCGAAGGGGAGGTGATTGGGGACCACATTTGCTGTGGCATCAAAATAGTTGAAAGGTCAGTATCAGCGTTTTTGCCGACTTCAGCTGCTAGTGACAGATCCTGGCTGTAATCAACAGCTGTTACCTGTCACTTATGTAGAGGGTTCAGCAACCATGTATTCTTCAGTTATGTTATGCATTGGTAAAAGGTTAATTATCTAGTGACAATGTCACTTGTCAAACAGTGAAAAACATCAAAGGGGTTTTCTCACTACAAAGATTAGCTTTCAACATAAAGGGAATGGTAAATGAGGACTTTTACTAAATACATTGGTCATGATATGAGTGTTTTTAATGTGCACACAGCTGTCTATGGTTACCTGCATACCAGGATGGATGTCTGTTATCTGATTAGCTAAGTGCAGAAAGCAGGAAGTAATATCACCCGACTGGTGGACTGAGATCTAAGCAATCTAATTAAATCTATTAAGATTAACTTCACTAAACAAAAGGTACATATGCTGGGAGGACTGAAAAGCATAGCTTAATCTTGTTAGAGATAACAATATCCTGCACTGTCAGGGTAATGGCCCCCTAGAAGTTAAATATGCTAATTACTGATGTAGAACCACCCTCAGCCCGAGGAGACCGAGTAAGTGCAAAACTGGTAAAACTCAGTGAAACAGCGTGGTGAGAAAACCCCTTTAAGTAGTGAGTCAGTTCTTGAAGTTGATGTTAGAAAATTGGCAGGTGTAAGGATCTAAGTTACAGAGTAATAAAACAACTTTTGGCTTTAAGTCGATGGCTACTGCCCGTTGACTATAATTATCTGGGCAGTCAACATCTAACTCTGCATCGGCATCCTGGAATATGGAGAGTCAGCTGTCAGCATTAGCTGGCTCTCCACTCAGAAACCAGGGATGTTTTTTTTTTTTTATTCTTATTATTATTATTATTATTTTAAAGTGCCATTAGTTCCAGGGCGCTGTATATTCAAGGGGATTACATACATAACAAATGTCAAACAAGTACAAAGGTGACGATAAATGACGACAACTGGTACAGAGGGAGTGAAAAGAAAGGCATACAATCTAGATGGAAGGTAGAAAGAGACAGAAGGTGAAAAGCAGACCTGTTTGGTGGGTGGTGTAGAAGCAGCAGGGTTATTGTAGATTATACTGTAGACAATCCTGAAGAGGTGATTTTCCACGTTGCTTTTGAAGCTGGTGAAAGTGAAGGAGCGTAGATGTGTTGGGGCAGTGGGTACCAGAGTATAGGAGAAGCACAGGAGAAGTCTTGAAAACGGTTGTGTTAGGAGCTGACACATGGAGAGCAGAGAAGAAGGTTCTGTATAGAGCGGAGATTGCACGAGGGGAGGTATCTACAGATTAAGGCAGAGATGTATGGAGGGGAGAGTTTATGGAGAGTCTTGTAGGTCATAGTTACTAACTTGAACTGGATTCGCTGGGCAATGGGCAGCTAGCGTAGGGACTGGCAGAGGAGAGACACAGAGGAGTAGCGAGGAGAGAGGCGGATAAGACGGGCAACAGAGTTAAAGATGGTTTGAAGGGGAGCAAGAGTGCTATATGGGAGGCCACATAGAAGGATGTTGCAGTAGTTTAGGTGGGAGATAACAATTGCATGGACTGACATTTTTCTATTATCAAAGTTAAGGAATGAGCGGATTCAAGAGATATTTTTCTGGAGGAGGCGGCAGGCAGAGGTAAGGTTTTGGATGTGTAGTTTAAAAGACAGAGAGGAGTCAAAGGTTATCCCAAGACAGAGGACTTTTGGGACTGTTGAGAGTGTAGAGCCATTGACTGTGATAGAGAGATCAGGTATGGGGATAGAGTGGAACAGTGGAAAGATGATAAATTCAGTTTTCTTGATTGTTGTGTATACAGTGCTGATAGGCACCGGTGGTCAAGTAACCACTGGAGATCGGTAGCTTCAACAACTGCTATGTCTTAACAAATTTAAGTCAGATCTGCATTGACTGTAGGGGGTGTATTTCCCCTGTAACTGGGGCTGATATGTCAGTTACCAGCCCCAATTAAAAGGGAAAAAAGTTACATAAAATTGCCACCACCTCGTCTTTTTCTGACCTTATGCGGAGTATAATAAGTAAATAGAATAACAAAAAAAAAAACCCCACACAAATTATTAAAATTGACATTATCAGTCCAAACCACAACTTTAAGCTATGCCCCTGACATCCCTAAACCTTAATGTAACCTACTGTATACATGGATGTTAATGACAGAAAAATGACCTGATTGCAAAACCTATTTTAGTGACACTTTTTTTTGTTAAAAAATAAATAATAAATTAAAATGTGAAAAACAGACTTTTTTTTACTATTTTCTCTCATGTTATTAAAAAACAAAATCTAGTGTGAAAAAATACATAAAAATAAAGCTTGATGTATGAAAAAAAGGAGAAAAATTAGTAGCATAACCAAGAGTAAGAAAGCATTATAGTATTCACATCCATGTGTACTTAGTAAAAGGAAAATGTGCCAACTGTGCCACTTACACCCTTTCCAGGAGGAAAGGGGGTAAGTGGCTCAGTCAATAACTGGTGAAATTGTTAAATAATATGTTATATTCGTTTACTTACTCTACAAAAGCTACAACTTTTTATGTTTTTACTAAAGTGCTGAGTGTAAAATATATCCTGGCTGACATCCAGGTTATGCAGCGTGTCAGTCAGCCAAAGAAAACAGAATTAAATCCTTCCATTTCATTTACTCCAGTCTTCCCTTGCTACACTTAAAATTATTACAGTCTGTAAAGGAAGGTGAGCCTGATACCAACATCCTCAGTGATCTCTAAAGTTCAGATTATCCCTATGTGTTGTAATAAATGGTAAAAACATGTATAAACATTAACCTAAGATAATGAATAACATAGCATTACTTCCATTTTGGGAGAAGTTTTTGTCTTGCTAATCTAAGTACAGTATATAATGTTACACACAATTTTAGCTTTAATCATGAGAAGAATTAAAGGGGTTGTCTCACTGCATTGATTCATCTTACCTCAGTCCTGTTTTCTTGGTTTCATTTTGAATTCAGGGATGTGTTTACTTGCTTCTACTAGGCTGCAGTAGAAGCCAGGTTTGGCAGCCTATCAGGATAGATCAAATAGGTCTGTAGCTATAGCGACCTCAGGAGCTGATGCAGCCCATACAAGAGGGGATATCTCAGAATAGGTAGGACACTGTTAATCGACATATATTGCAAAGTGACTTGTTTTTGCAAGCTCTTTAACATAAAAGCAATCCTTGTAGCGAGACAACCCCTTTAATGTAAGATCTTTAATTGGGTTACACAATAAAAAATTTACATACAATTTTGAGAAGCTTAAAGAAATTGTCCAGGGTGGGAACGGCGGGTAGGCGAAGGTAGGCAACCCTTTAGGGCACCATTACATCCCAGGCAGAAAAGGGGGCACAAAGAGATATGGAAAGGGGTGAATTTTCTAACAAAATGCTTTGTCCCAGTCCTGGAATTGTCCATTTAGTAATAAAATCAAACAGCCAGCTCATGGGGCCCCATTGAAATAAAAAAATAAATAAAAACTAACTCCTCTTCCTCCATTTGCTGAGTCCACCTCTGGGTCTCTCTGGTCTTCTGTTTACGTTCTGCGAATACCAAATGGACACAACACTGCTGCAGTCATTGATTTGCTGCAGCAGTCACATTGCTCTACTAATATCAGTGTTCAAAGCTGTTCAAGGTGATGTAAATTATTAGCATAAGAACACTGCAGCCAATCAGCGGCTGCTGCTGTGACTTCCCTGTTCGGAAATGCAAGACTGGCAACGGGAGACTGGAGGGCCTCAGTGATGGAATTGGCGGTAAGGAGAAAGGTGAGTATAATTTTATTTATTTTAATAGGGCCTTAGGAATTGGTTTTAAGATCTTATTATGAAGTGGACAAACCCTTTAATTCCTTAAAGCTACATGACATTGGCTATCTGTAAAAAAACATACATGCTAGGTCCTACAATGAAAATTAAACTGTGTACACTATATGCTGTGGTTTATAAATGAGGACAAGAGAAATAACTCCCTCTATTATCTACTTGTAGCCCACCAAACTTTTTAAAACATTTAAGTGGACTGCAAGTTAGTGGGGAAGACTGTTCCTGTATACAGAGTAAGGCAGGTCTGACGCTTTCTGCGTCTGCTCCCAGCACTCATGTGAACACTGGTGACTGGTAACTTGATGAGCTGTTAGGTCTCAAATGGGTTTTGAAATTTTGTAATATCTTCTCTGAGGCTGGCTTGCAGCTTGCTACAAGCCAGCCTCAGAGACTGGGAGATGGCCATGCTTGCATAGCTCTCCTCCATTCATGTCTATGGAAATTCCAAATATACTTGAGCACACTCATTTTTCTATATTCAGAAATGCATGGAGAAAACTGCAAAACCGTGACCACCTCTCTGATCTCTAAGGGTATGTTCAAATGGCGTAACAGCAGCGTGCATTTCGCCACATATTTGCGCTTTATATGCGGCAAAATGCGCGCCACAATTACGGTACTTCATAGCTCTCATACAGAACTATGAATTACGCCACGTCTCCCCAGGCGTACAATACGATCATATCGTATGCCTGGGGACAGTACGCGGCCCAGTGCGCCGTGTGAACATGGCCTAAGGCTTTCTTATAGTGAACTAAGACCTGGTCTCAGAATGGATTTGACTGGATGGCAAAACCTCTCTAACATCCTCAGTTACAGGAAAATTCAACAAACAAATGAAAAAAATGTATTGTAAAAATGTCCACAAAGATCTTTTTTTTACATAACGGGGGGCATGTGTAAAATAAGTAATAAATAAAGACAAAATAATTCTAATAAATAAATACACAAAAAACACTGATAACCGAAACCACAACTTTAACCCAGTCCCCGCTGACCTAAAACAATATGTAATCTATATACAACAAACTATAGCTAAAAAGGTGACATAATTTAAAAATTTATGAAGGTGGCCTGTTTTGCTGTTAAAAAAAAACAAAAAACTTGAAAAACAGACACATTTCTTTTTTACCTTTACATTTTTTATGTAGTATTATAAGAAAGTAAAAAGGAGATAAAAACAAAACCTTTTGTACCATGGAAAAATATATCAGTGATCAGCATCTATGATATTTAAGCCTTAATTTATCGTAATCATGCACATTCAACAATATAGTTCCAAATTACAATCAAGGTAAAAAATTGTGAAATGCCTCAGTGTGCAACTGCATACATTATGACAGCAACCCAAATTAATTTACATCTAGAAAATAAAAACATAAAGTTGTGACTTTACATAAAATGTATCATTCAGTGTCATAATGTGAAAATAGACTAACATTTTCCTCACACAACTAATTAGTTAAAAATTCTAAATAAAAAAAACAAACAAATGTTTTTGTACAATTGTACTTCACAGCAGCTTCCCAGGGAACTGATAATGCTAATCATTATAATTATGTTGCCTAAAATAATAAGGAGTAATGTTCTGAACATTATCTCCTCTTACACAAGACAGATCAAGAAGGAAAAACAAACTGTCAGCAGTGTTGGTTTACTTACAAGTACATGGAGAAATTCCTAGTCAATCAAATATCACAGCTTTGAGAATGTTCTTGGAAGTGTTACACTGGATATTTAAGCATCTTATTTAAGCAAAGCAAGAGCCCACCCCCCTATACTGGGCATGGAACTCCCCTTAAACATATAATGAAACAGATGTAGTTCTCTGGAAATTCAGATAAATATTTGGAGAGTTGGGGATACATATATTATAAAATAAACGAATGTAATCGAAAGTTTTATGTAGTTATATCCTAAATTTTTGATTGTCTACATATGTGGATGTGTATTTAGAGTAGCCATAGGGCCACAAATCAGGGAGCTACAGCTGGGTCCAGACCAAGGGTGACATTTATGAACTGTGCTGCGCCAGGTTTCTGGCTTACTTAAAGTCCAAAACCTATAGATGTATGAACAGTCGAACACCAGAACTTGGTGCAATGTGCCAAAGATGTGTGAATGTCGTGCCACTCATTTAGGAATGTTTTAGGTCAAAGTTTAACGTGAATATGTCAGTCCAAGGCAGACCAAGTAGAAAATAATGTGTTTCAGTGCACCTTTTTACACAATTCTTTTGGAACTGCAACACTTTTTGAATTCCAAGCATAGGGTATTGGTGTCCCTAGGCCCGTTATTACTTTAACCTCGTAAGCACTAGGCTTGAAAAGGTATTAATGACCTGGCCAATTTTTTGTCTCATTGGGTTTCAACAGTCCTCAATGTTTCTTGGGGTCAGTTAAGTCATTGTGTGAGGACTTGTTTTAGGGTGGCAATTTTTTTTGTGTGGATAGGTTGGGCCACAAGTATGAAAAGTGTCTAGATCCAAAACTCACTTTGTTGCCCATAGCAACCAATTAGAGCGCCCCTTTCATTTCATATAGTGCTCTGGAAAAATGAGAGAGGTTGATTGGTTGCTATGGGCAACAAAGTGAGTTTTAGACCTAGACACTTTTACATACATATGGCCCTTTGAGTTCACATATTAGTTACTGGGGAATGTTTTTCAAAGTTTGGGTTGCAGTGTGAACATTCCCAAATTATTATTCCGGATTTTTAATTTTTTTTTCAACACCATTGCCCTTTTACTAAAAAAAAAAAAAAAAAGTTTTGAATAATTCGACAGGTAGTGACAGTCACGTTTTTTGAATGTAGGCACAATAATGTGTTTGACATATTAGATTGTTGTTTTCGTAGTATTAATTTTTTTGGGAGGGGAAAGTGTAAATAGCTTGAAGGGATAAATATTCATCTTTCTTTTTTAACCACTTAGTAATATGTTGCTATACTCCTGTATGCTAACACATTATAATCAGTATCAATAGGATACAGGTTGACACAGGTAGCTGCCAGGGCAACACACACTCTAGCCTGACAGTAGTTCCAGCCCAACTGAGAAAAATTAGGTTCAAGTTTATTGATAAATCCCTAACAACAGATATGCTTTAAAAGCATAAAGCATCCTTAGGCAACACACGATCACTCCTTACGTGTTTCGAGACACATGGAAGGTAGGGCTCTTAGACCTAGGACTCTTAAACTGTGTCTAAGAGCTCTACCTTCCTCATGGCTTGAAACAACTTGATCGCATGTTGCCTCAGGATACTTAATATTTTTAGAGCATATGTGGTTTTATTTCTTTTTCAATAAGCATGGATGCCATTTAGCACTGTTGTTCTGGACCTACTATTTAGGATTTGGATCCATATGCTGACATGGGCTTTTCCGAGCACCGGTATCTTAATATGGCCACACTGCAGCATATTATATTGTGAGCGATCCAATCCATGTGTTTTTTTTTACTCTGTCCTGACAGCAGGCTTAAGTTAATATACAAACAGCCATGGGGCTTCTCTGGGTCCCTAGGTGTGATTGCAGTAGCAGAGCTGCCATCATAGTAGCCTTACTGGCTGCTATGGGGCCCGCCATACGTAGGGGGGCCCTGCCAGCAATAAACAGTAACTTCTTTTTCCCTGCCAGCTGGGCCCAAGAGCACTGTTGGGAGGAGGGGGCGTAGCTGTGGAAGTTCCCAGCAGAGCAGCATCTGAAGAATCTAGGCTGGAGGCAGATCAACAGCCTTCTGGAAGTCTTGGTGGAGGCTTTGAAAATTGATAATTGGCTGATTTGGAGCCAGGATCTCAATTTGCTTTGTTTGCTGTGTTTTCTCCAAGTGTTCTCCAGGACCAGTGTTACCATTTCCTCTTCTTGTGTCTCTAAGAATAAAATGGGAATAAAGCTCATGATTACAAGTCTTGACATTTGTCACAAACTGTTCAATAGTTAGTTCAACATTTGAATCACATGTACTAACTTAGTTTGTGACTGAACACCAAGTTGCCCGTATTTATGTACACTTACTTCAGTCTGTGAAGCAGGAGAGGTGAGTCTGACTGATCAGAGGATACCTCTTCAGAGGTGGAGGTGTTTCTTCGGGTTTGGCTCTTCCTTTGCTGCGCTGGCCCTGGACAAGTAATTGTCATTTAAGATAGTAGAAGATGATTTAAAGACAAGCTTTCCCATTTCCAGCAACTTTATTTGTGTAAGGTTTTTTCAGTTGCATATGTGAGTGTGTTATCAGTTCCAACCCAAATTGTTAGGCAAAATCCCCAGTAAGGTCTGGGTGACCTCTGCAGTGGAGGTTCCGTTTTGAAAATCTGTCACAAAGGTGACCAAATGAAGCTATGTGATCGGTTCCCAATAGCCCTTCTGGGCTCCTAACAGAACCGATTAATTACAACGGGTCCATTGGGTTCCAAAGTGGTGTCCGTTGTGGCAGAGCAACATCTGGTAGTCACAGTTTTCTGCCACTAGAGGGGGTGCAGCTGGAAATCTGCAAGCAACACGCCATCAAGGGTACCTGGTCTTGGTGGGATAGGATATGTTGTCAGCTGCAGTAAGCGGATGGCAGCGGTGTATAGTTAGTGTGGCTTTTCAGCCGTTCCTGGGTTGGTTCTTATCGGGAGTAGTCAGTGTGTTGGGTGGGTGTCTACTCCCCGTGTTCCAGGCCAGGTTTTGGGCAGCTTCCCTGGAGGGCTACCTGTAGTGTGGAGCAGCGGAGGAGCTAGAGAGAGGCTCTGGCCCCGGAGGCTTGAAAGAAGCTGGGACCAGCAGGAGACTGGGAGAAACTGACAAAGTGTATTGTGGGACTTGACATTAGGTCCAGCTCACATGTAAGAGAGGGACTCTCTATACATGTTTAGTCAGTGGCCTAACGGCCTGAGGTTTTGTTTATATTTTGTTTATTGTACGTTTTCCCGTGCCTCAATAAAGCTGGCTGAGGCCAGGTTAAAAAGATTCCTGGTGTCGGAATATCAGTGTGCCAATACTATTCTATCAAGGACAGCGATCCTGCAAGCTGAAGAAACCCCTGGGTTGATCCAAGATGGCGGACGAACGAGTGTGGTGGGTCACCCATATTTGATTTTGCCCAAAATAGAAATTTGTTTTGGTGATTTTTGGGGCTGGCTAAAAACGGGAACCCCTTTAAACAATGCTAGACCAAATATAAATAATCTTTAGCTGTTTGCTTCAAAAATCTGGTTCCAGCAACTCTCACCCTCCCCCATAAAAAACTACGGCAAAATTTGGGGAAACCCCAATAAAATTTCAATTTTAAAAAATTTTCTTTTTTAAAAAACATAGTAACAGACATTGGGGGCCCCTAATTTCCCAAAAGGTATCCGTAAAAAAGGCCCAATTTAAAAATTTGAAGTTTAACTCAGCGTACTGGGTTTTTGCAACCTCCGGGGCGTTCAAAGCCCAAATGTAAGACAAACACGCTCAAACTTCGGAGTCGGCGTCTCCAAACTCACGAATGTTTGGCTTGTTGCCCGGGCAGGGACTTAAACCCGACCGGGAGGTCGCAACCTAGTGCGCTGAGTATAAGCTTCAATTCTATTGTCTTTATACGGATATGCTGTGAACTCCGGCCGAATGTCTGTTACTATGTTGTTTTAAGAAGATATATGAAAATTGAAATTTTATTGGATCAAATACAGATACCACAGCGGGAAAACCAGGGATTTTTTCTTAAATTCATAGGCCCCGTCCAGAGCACTGGTGGTCTTTTGGGAGCCAATCACATGGCTTCAGTTGTGTACCTCTGTGGGAAAATTTTTAGAAGGACCTCTGATTATAGGTTTCCCCTTTATCTTATTGGTGTTTTTAAGAGATCAAAATTGTGTAACTTTGTAACTTCATTTTGTGGTTTTACAGATTTGGGATTGTGGTCTTCTACTTCCAGATTTTAGGCTCCATGTTGTTGGAAGTGAAATGTTGTCTTTTGTGGGTTTTGTAAACATGAGATTGGATTAATGAGAGACCTTCTTTAAAGGGAAAATTTAAACAATTGGGGCCCTTGGAGGAAGAAACCTTTCATGGGTAAAATTTTTGGTGGGATCACTGGGGGTTTACTCCCTTTAAAAAATTTGCTAGCCCCCCTTTTTTAAGACAAGTTGTGTATCCCCTAGCATTGTGTCAATGTAATCACCTTTTAGTTACAGAAATAACCTTCCTGCGAAAAAAGGCAAAAATATTTATTAGGCAGGTAAAACACATCATTAGCTTGAGGCTTGTATATCTCCACTCTATTTTCTCCAAGCTTCCTCAGGTTCCAGACTTTCAGGTCAGAATATCACTTCTAAATTTGCCTGGAGACAAGGTTTGCTGCCACAAAGTAATAGCATATACCTGGGCTAATATACAAAAGCACAATGTCTCGTGTGTTTTAGTGGTCGGATATTGGGAAACTTTCCCAAATTTCCGTCCCCCCCCTTTACAAACCCAAATTTTCCCCTCCCACCAAAATTTAAAAGTTTAAAAAATCACGTTTTTCAAAGTCTTCAATCAAGTAAAAACATCCGTCCCGAAAATACTTGGATTCCTTTTCAATAATCTGCCAAAAAGCAGTATCCCAGCAGTGAAAAACTCGATCCAACTCAATTCATTCACCGCATGAGCTATGAGAGCAGTATGGACAGGGGGCGTCACCCCCCAGCGGAAGGGGACGTTTGGGAAAGCCCAAACTCCCCCTTTTCCCAAGCCCCGGGTAGGGTTGATTAAAGCCCTATCTTATATAGGTTTTTTAATTGCATTTTTTAATTAGTAACTTCTGAAAAATTTAAAAAACCCTTTTTAAAAAAAAATCCCATTTCCAGAACAAGTTTATAAACCTTTTTTTAAAAAAAAATTTTCATTTTTAAGGTTCTCTTTTAAAATCCCTTTGGGGGTTTGGGGTTTTGTATTTAACTTAAAAACCAAACCCTTGCTTTCTCTGCGAAATGGAGTGTTTCTTTCTATTAAATGTACCTTCAAAGGGGATGACCTTTTCCCTAAAAACCCCATCGATTTTCTGCCCCAATTTCCTTGGCGTCTCTCTTTGGAAAAGGGGAGGGGCCCAATAGCCCCTCCCCAAAATTTTTTTTTATTGTCATCACTTTTGTCTATTTTTTTTTTGGGAAAATTTACGTATGGCTGAACGATGTTCTTTAATTCTGATTTTTAACATTGCGGGGGGTCTGCCCCACTTTCCCCAAGCACAAAGGGCACTTCTTCCCAATTTTAATCAAAATTTACCCTGTTTCAATTTTAATGTGGATTTGCTTTAGGTTTATGTCTTTTCAATACTTTTAAAAAATTTTTTTCTTTTAAAATTTAAAAAAAAAAAATTCTAAAACGGGAAACAAAAACCCCAAAACGAAATTCCCTCAAAAAGGTCAGTTTGATCCACCCTTTCATAATACCCACACTAAATCCCCTTTTGAAACGGGTTTTTAAAAAAAGAAGTAAAATTAAAAATTTTTAATTTAGAAATTTGGCTCAGTAAAATCCCGGAAAAAACTTGAAAGGAAGTTTAAAAAATTTTAACAGCAAAAAAAAGGGCAGGAAAATGAAAGAGTTAAAAAAGGGTTTAAAACAATTACCATAAAAAAAGCCGAAAAAGGGCGGAGAAAACCGTTATAATGGACACTACCCATTATACAGGGGGAAAACCCAACTGTCGGATGAATCGTATTAAAAAAAATTTGTAGCGCCCCTATAAAAAAATTTTAATCATTGATTAAGAATATTTTGGGGGAAAATGCCACAGAAAATTGGATCAAAAAGTGAACGTTTTAAAAATTCTTTTAAAATTGAAAAATCCCCGGGCCCCTATCTTTTAAAACCTTTTTACCAAAAGGTACACAAATCTGCCCCAAATTTCCCCCGGGACGACCCAAAAGTCTCAGGGGTAAAACTCGATTTTTAAAAAAATTTGTTTTTAAAAATGGGGACCAATTTTTGAAAAAAATATGTAAAAAAACGGTTCAACGTTCTCTAAAAGGATACCCCCAGAATTGTTAAAAATTATAAAAAAACTTGGATTGTAAAGAGTTCCCTTTTTTGGTCACATAGACATAAAATCTCAAAAATACAAACATTCCCTTGGGGAAGGGATGAAGCAGTGGAACAACATATGTGAGGACGCCCCTTAACAAACCCAGCAGACCCAATTTAAATTAAAGTCATTGTTGGGACATAATTTTGACTAAAAAACTTTTTTTTAAGGTTTTGGGCCAAAATTTTTTTCATCAGAACAAAGGCAACCCAAATGGGCTCCCCTTTCCCACCCCCCGGGGTCGCAAACCCCTCTAAATGATTTTTTTTTTAAAAAAAAACCCTTTGGGTCTTTCCATCGGGTCTGCCCCAACTCGGGGGGGCAGTGATTACTCCACACAAAAAGGAGTGTCCCCCGGGGAGCATAAGATTTTATCATGATCAGGCCCCCCAGCCTAACATGAAAAGGTTTATCTGTTTACGGGTACTCTGTACCCTGTTATTTCAGCTGAGTACGGGCATGGAAATTTTACGGTTTGGCAATCTTTGTTTCTTTAACCCCATTATAAGCCCCTAAATTGTGCGAAACGCCGTTGGGGATTTTTGTGTTTTTTTTAGGGATTACTGTCTTATACTATGTTATAGTACTTTTTATCCCTGCCTGTGGCTATAACCAGCTAATTTTTTTTTCCTTTTTCAAAAAAAAATAGGTAGATACAACCACTGCACTATCAAAAGGTTGTTTATTTTTCATGCATTTATACCCATTTTGGTCTCCTTCCAACCCCATCTATGTTGGAGGTCCGAATACGAATCCTTTTCAGTATATGAGACTTGGGGTTTTGGCCACCAGTGCCAAAACATTAAGGGTCGCCCTTTTCGGGGGGGGTTCTCTGTATTAGGGGTCTAGTTATGATGGGATGCATAGGTTTAGCTCCTTTACGCCTATTTGGCAGTGCCCCCTTACTACTTTACACCCTCATGGGTGCGCCACCGGGTTTCCCTTGAAATGGTTTTTTAAAGCATTCTTTTATTAAAGGTTATATTTTAAGGAATTGTTCTTTTTGATATATATTTTGAGTTGTTCCTTCATCTTTTTCACCGGGGATTTTTTTTGGGTTATTTTTTTTCCCATCAGGCCCCCATCCAATTTAAATTGTGGCTTTAATATGGGGATGATATCCTGTTGCTATGGAAGGGGCACTTAACAGCTTAATAATTTCATTGACATGCTTAATACTTCCACCCTTAAATTCGGTTTCACAGCCCCCATTAATAAAAACATGTTGTTCTTTATTTGGACGTTGAGATACAGAAAATGAAGGGTAAATTTAAAAACCTACTTACCCAAACCGGAAAAAAACTCTTTTTTTTAAAAACAAGCCTCGCCCCAGTAATTCAATGGCATCCCAAAAAGTAGTTTGCCCAGAGCTAGATGTTTTTGCCTGACACATCATCATAATTGAACAGATGAAAAAGATATTTAAAAAAAATTCACACAAAAGGTAGATAGAATAAATTGGAAATTATGGGCAGGATGTTTTGGCCATGGAAAAAGAATGAGCTGTTACAAACTAATAAAAAGGGGGAGAACAAGGGATGATTCTCCCATTAGTGATTCGGTGCAAAGTAAAAATATCAATATATTATAAAAAAATACTGGCCCGCTACTGGCCACTATCCCAAATTGGGTTACTTGTTTAAAAAAAACCGCCGAGATTTATTTATCAAAAGGCAAAAACCCTTGGGGAATATGCTTATTAATCAAATAAGGAAAAAAAAACAAACTATGGTATAAAACAAAAAAAGAAGGGACATTTCCGTGTAAATTTTTCAAAATTGCCATGCCTTTATACGGGTTCATATATCACACATACCACAAAAAGGACACAAAATCAACATCAGAGGTTGATACTTGCAATAGCAAAAATGTTTTTTTTTTTTGAATCCCTTTTGGGCTTGGGATATTGGGGCAGACCACCCGCAATGTTAAAATCAGAATTAATGAACACGCACCATTCGTAGTTCCGAAAAAAAATAGACAAAAGGATGACAATGACAATAAAAAAATTTTTTTGGGGGAAGGGCCGGTTGCCCGCATTTTTTTGAAACGCCACGGATGTCAAACTCCGATGGTTAATTTTTGAAAAGGTCTAACCCTTAGAAGGTCATCAATAGAAAGAAAACTCTTGCGCAAGGGAAACAATGTGGATTTTTAAGTTTTGATACACTAACCCCAAAAGGGGTTAAATGAGAACCTTAACTGAATATTTTTCTAAAAAGTGATAAAATATGTTTGAAATTGTATGTTTTTAAATGTTTTTTAAAGTTGGCAACAGTACAATTAAAATGACAATTAATCCCTATAAAGATAGTCTGAATCACCACCTGTGCTTTAGAAAAGGGGGAGTTTGTCTTCCGAACGTCGCTTCCGGGGAGGGTGACCCCCGTCCATATGCTTCCCTAGCTACTGCGGCGCATGAGATTGAGCTGGGGCGAGTCTTTTACTGCTCTGGATCTGTGTTCAGATTATTAAAAGGAATAAAAGGTTTTTCTGACGGGTGTTTTTTTCTTGAATGAAAACTTTGAATAAACGGGGTTTTTACATTCATTTTGGGCGGTTGAAAAATTTTGTGCACAAAGGGCACAAACCTTGGAACCCGCTGCTTTATGATTGGGGTTTTTTTTTCCATAGGTTTTTTGCTTAGTGGCAAATGGTCACCTCTGCATTGCCCAAGAAAAAGACTTTGGCCTCGTTCACAGGCTTTTTTGGGACGGGATTGGCCCTACCCGCGCCGGGTTTTCCTTCAGTACCGCCAATCCTCCCTGTCATTACGGTAATCCCCTGCTCTCATAGAGAACAGTGGGATTCCGCGCTCCTCCCCCGCTCGGCGAATTTCCCCCGCGGGGGGAGAAAGTGACTGAAATTATTTTCGGCGCGGCGGCCGAAACAACGAAATTTTTAAGGGGGCCGGGAGCGGCCCCCCCCCGTCCCGCCCCTTATTCACTGGATTTTGGCTCATAGTCCAAAAATCCTGGGAATAAGCCGGTGAACAAGGCCCTTTGGGTGAAATGTAAGACCCTGGGGACTGACAGGCCAGTTCTAAATAACTTTAAGACAGTGTACAATGTGCCATAATGTAAAAACCTGTTCTTCTGCAGGTCATACATACAGGCACATTGTAGTTCCAATAGGAGAAGTCTGGCTCATGCAGACCACCTTTAACCTGTTCTGGTTGTTCTAACTGTTCTGCGCCTAGGTTAAGTGTCAAAGAATCATAAATGTGTTTACTTCTATGAATGTGGTGTGAAGCCCCCAGAACACCCCAAATTTTTGGCACATTAAAAAGTGTCATTGGCACATTACAAAGGCACTTATAGTAAAATTTGGAGTGTGCCTGTTCATAGATTCTTTTTCACTCAAAGTACACCAGAAAACTGGCACAGCCCCATATATGTCGCTCTTAGTGCATAATCTCCTTGTGGGCAAATCTTGCTCAGGTCTTGAGTAGTGTTGAGCGATTATTATCGACAAAGTTGAAATCGGCACGGTATTTACGTTGATCGGATTTTTTAGATCACGCGATAATTTAGGTTAAAATCTGTGCATAATCTATTAATATCGCGCCAGTGTCGGCGCATCCTGTCTTTTTGGGCGGCCAGCAAATCAGCTTACAGAATAGAGCAGGGTGAGATTTTGTGTGCGACGTCATGACTGGGATGTGTATGGTTGCGATTGGCTGGAAAAATCACATGACCTCGTTTTACATGGAACAGCCCTTCCTGATCATGAAACAGTGTGTTCAGGTATCCAAAGGCAGTAAAGGACGTGCGCTCTGCCTCTGTGCAAACCCGTCAGCGAAATTATTCTATTTGTTCACAGAGACAGCTCTACTTTTAGCTGTGATCCTTAGAACTCAGTTAGATCATAGATTTGCAGATTTTTAGGTAGTTAGGCAGAGAATTTTAAAAGGGGCATCTAAACCCCTGTAAAGTCACGGGGGGGAGCGGGGAGGGGTGGCCCGCGGGCGAACACAGACAAGCTCTTTAAAGAATACTGGATATTGTATTGCAGACATTGCATTGCAATAGCTTTATTATTAAAGGGGAGGTGCCGAGAGACCAAGATTCTTACCTTTCAGCTTAGCCCAGGCAGAATGTCAACAAATCACGCTGAGTCATGAAGCTGCAGGGGAGAAGGGAGGGGGGAGTGAGGAATCCAAGGGAGCGTCTCAAAACTTAAGTGAAAATAATAAAAAAGTACAACAGTGGATTCAATACAGCAAGACCAGGCTCATACACTGCACTGTCAGGAGAAACCTTATCTGCTAAGAAGCTAATGTAATGTAAACAAATCGCGGAGCTGACAAGACGCACACAACACACACAGCCACGCACAGAGCCCTGCATAAGGGGATCCGTGACATGTTCACTCAAAAAATCAAACGATAACTTGTGACTTCTGTCTACAATAGAGAACACCTATTCTACACAGCCGTAAAGCTTCTTCATCAGATAAAGCAGGGGATCTAATAACACTACAGCTAGTTATTTTTATCAAAAGAAAACATTTGCTACCCCGGTGCCCTTTAAAAGAATTCTTTTGCCCGTCATCTGA